>PVIH01014459.1:0-39107 GCA_004025045.1 Sigmodon hispidus | reverse complement strand
CAAGCAGGGGATGTACTCACTCATTAGTGAACTTTAAACAAACAAACAAGAAAAAGCAAAGCATGCCCAAGCAGCAAACCACAACCACTGAACAGCTTGGATCAGAAACATCCTGGACTGACCCTTCGGACCCCACTCCAACTATAGGAACACCTGACTCACTCTTGAGAGAGGGGGGACAAAATTGAATTTGCCAGGAGTGGAGACTGAACTAAGCATTATTGGATCAGTGAGACCATGGGACTGTCTGCTGCCTGCCCAGGGAGGAGATGGGGACTTGTGGAGAAGAAAAAATGACCTGATGTGGCAGGAGGGGGAAGGGACCTTGAATAAGGATATACAGGGATAGAAAAAAAAAATTCAGACGGAAAGCTGAACACAGAGTAATTTTATGTGTAGCAAATTATTTGCATTATCACCCTTGATAATTCATGATTATGAATTTTATTTTCTTTATAGTTATTGTTACCTTATCAGCATTTTAAATTCAATTTATTGTTTTTCTTTTAAATACAAAATAAATAAAGGAAAAACAAATTCTCTGACTGGCTGGTCACTCCTACAGAATGCCTGAATGTCTGCCTATGCCTGCCTTAAATATCTTCTCTGTCCAGTTGTTTCATTTCAGGGCTCAATTTTGCATCATAATCCTAGAGTTAGGATTAAAGGTGTGAGCTACTAGTGTTTTGGTTTTGGGTTTTGAACTCACAGAAATACAGAAAGATCTCTGTCTCCTTCCTGAGTAATAGGATTAAAGGTGTCATTTGAAGTGATGGGATTAAAGGCATGGGTTACCAATCTCTGTTCCTCAGGGCTTGACTGTGGGTGCTTCTGTTCTCTAATATTATCTTTTAAATAAATTTTATTAGATACAAAATGTATCACCACAGACTCCAGGGTTGCTGCTTCAGTCTATGTGAGCCCCTGTAAGACCTGCCTAGTTGATTCTGTGAACTCGGTTCTCCTAGTGTCCTTGACTCTCTGGCTCTTACATTTTTTTCCTCTCTATCGTCTGCAGGGTGCCCAGAGTTCCAAGGGGACGGATCCAGTGGAGGTCTTCAAACTGTAATGCTTGCTTGTGGGTCTCTGCATCTGCTCCTATCAGCTGTCCTTAGTAGGTATGATGCTAAGAGTAAGCACAGATATATAATGATATCATTAGAAATTATTTTAATAATTTTTTTGGTTTGTTTAGCATGGGCCTCTGGGCTATCCAGCCTCTGATTCTTGGTCATCAAAGCAGTGTTGGGCATGTGCTCCCTCTTGAGATATGGACCTCAAGTTAGACCAGTCACTGGTTGGCCAACCTCACAAGTTCTTTGTCTCCATTGCCATAGCACACTTTGCAGGTGGGATAGATTAGAGATTCAGTATTTTGTGGCTAGGTTGGTGTCACAGACCCACCTCTGAAGGCCTTTCCAGATTACAAAGGGTGGCCAGTTCAGGCTCCAAGTCCTCCGTTCTAGGAGTCCTCATTAGGTCACCCTTGTAGACCTCTGAGAATTTCTATTTGACTGGGTTTTTACATTTCCCACACATACACAAACACAAATACCTTCAGTTCCAGTCTCTCCCAGTACTGTCTTCCTCCATTACTTCCCCACAACCCCTCTTGCTCCCATTCCTACAGGCCCCAATATACTCATAAAATCTACTCTATTTCTCTTTTTCTGGACGATCCATGCATCTCTCTTAAAGCCCTTCTTGTTACTACTTAGCCTCTCTGGGTTAAAAATTGTAGCATGATTATCCTTTACAGCTAATATTCATTTACAAGTCAGTGCATACAATGTTTGTCTCTCTGAATCTGGATTACCTCACTCAGAATGATTTTCTTTCTAATTCTATCCATCTGCCTGAAAATTTTATAATGTCATTATTTTAACAGGTAAGTGATACTGTATTGTGTAAATGTATCACATATTGTTTATCCATTCTTCAGTTGAGGGGCATCTAGGTTGTTTACAGTTTCTGGCTATTATAAATGAAGCCACTATGAATACAGTTGAGCAACTGTCTTTGTAAGAGGCTATAGCATCCTTGAGTATTTGCCTCAAAATAGTATAGCTGGGTCTTGAAGTAGATAGATTCTTGATTTTCAGGGGAACCATCATATTGATTACAAAGTGTCTGTACAAGTTTGTACTCCCACGAGCAGTGAAGAAGTGTTCCCCTTGTGCCACATCCTCACAAGCTCACCAATTGAGCTTCCACTTGCCTTTTTGATCTTAGCCATTTTGGTAGGTTTAAGATAAAATCTCTGAGTTGTTTTGACTTGTATTTACCTGTTAAGTATTTTTCAGTCATTTTGGTTTCCTCTACTGAAAAATTCTGTATTTAGATCTGTATCAAAGATTTTAATTGGATTATTTGTTTTTAAAATGCCTAGTCTCTTGAGTTCTTTACATATTTTGGATATTAACCCTTTATTGGATGGGAAGTAGGTGAAGATATTTTCCCATTCTGTAGGTTGTTGTTTTGTCCTATTGATGGTCCTTTGCATTACAGAAGCTTTTTAGTGTCATGATATCCTATTTACTGTTTATTAATCTTAGTATCTGCTCCTAATATCAATGTTCTGTTCATGAAGTTGTCTCCTGTGCCAATGTGTTCTAGGCTATTCCTTACTTTCCCTTCTATCAAGGTTGATGTGTCTGGTTTTATGTTGAGGTCTTTGATCTACATAAACTTGAGTTTTGTGCAGGATCATAAATATGGTTATATTTTCATTCTTTTGCACGCAGGTAACCAGGTAAATCAGTACCATTTGTTTAAGATGCTTTCTTTTTCCAGTGTGCATTTTTGGCTCCTTTATCAAAAATTGTGTGTCAGTATGTCTGTGGATTTATGTCTATGTCTTCAATTTGATTCCATAGATCAAGGTGTCTTTTTTATGCCAATAACATGAAGTTTTTATTATTATAATAAAAGACTTTTCTTTGGTTTTTTCTTTTGGACAGGGTTTTTCTGTATAATCCCAGCTGCCTTGAAACTATCTCTGGAGAGCAGGCTGCCCTCAGACTCACAGAGATCTGCCTGCCTCTAGTTAGGACTAACACTATGTGCCGCCACTGCCCACTAAGCATGCATTTTATGCCAAAATAAAATCAATCACCTGCTTGGTAGAACTGTGTTTCAAACTCTCTACCCTCAACCTTCTACACTGTTCTAGTTTCTTATTTATTCTTTGACCTTCATTCCTTGAGAGGCTTTTCAGAAGAAGCTTCAAAATGAAAAGACCTTTAAAGGAATTTCTTGTCCATTATCAGCAAAAACACAGACCCCAATCTTTGCATGAGTAGCTTCCTCTTTGCACTGTCATCCTGATCTAACCATATACTCATCCATCTGGAAAACTCACAAATTGCAGTAATGAGCTCACCCCAGTTTGCCTTGGATTGTCCAGGTTGTATCACTCTGTAGCCCACATCCTGGGAAACACATTCATTTCACACAACTGGCATGGGTGGCTACCCAACTCTAAAAACTTCCAAAACAGTTCAGAAATCACCGATTCAGAAACAATGTCTTGCAACTGTCAAAAACATAAGTGCTTCGACAGATAAGGCTTTAAGGCACTACTGGTCATTGAAAATTAATATGAACTAGTTTATTCAATGTTTGCATGTGTAACCAAGTGGAAAAGAGAAGAATAAGCACAGCCACCAGATAGTACATGCCTTGCTGGAGTCCAGTAGTCAAATTCATTCACAAGGATTCTCTTCAGGAATGTACAGGCTAAGTGCCTGTCACTCAAACAGGACCTTTAGCAATGAAAGAAAAAAAGACAAAAGAAACTTGACACCTCCACACAGTCAACAGACCCAAACTTTTCTTCATAGCCAAGTAGTTTATTTTCTTTCTATATTTGAGAATATTTCCATATTCAGGCTGCAAGGCAGACTGAGGTCCACATGGATGGCACTCAAGCCAGTCACCTTGACTTCATTAGAACAGTGCTGTAATGTAACTAAGAAACCATAGGAAAACTTGTATAATTGACCTGAAAATAATGCTTTCAGGCACAAAAATTCACCACAGCAGCTGGAACCAACATCCAAAGCAGAAACTGAGAGTCCAGCAGAGAAAGGAACCGTTCAAAGATGCCCAGATGATCCCCTTTGTTGGCAAAGCTGTCCAGATGCTCATGCAGCTTTAATTAAACCCAGTTCTAATTAATCTGTGACCTTATTCAAACCAACTGTTTCCCTGTGCCTCAAATGCCTCTCCAACTTCAGATAGCCTTTCTCTTCAACTAGAATCTGAAGATCTGGAGGTTTTTTATCAAGTTTAATTGAGAAATGACTGAACCATGATCTCTCATAAGTAGAGAATTTCCCACCAGTAGAATTTGTACAGCAGATGGGTGACAACAAGGTATCAGAGATTCAAACAGCCTCTGTGATTTATACTAATAAAAGACTGAGTCCAGCCTGGACTGCATCCAAAACAGAAATCAGGCATCAGATACTTGATTGACTGAGAAAGAGCAGCACATTATGTTAGAATGAAGAGGTTCCATTAGCAGTACGGAAGACAGAAGGAAACTATATAAGGAGAGAAGAGAGAAGCTTAACCAGAAGGTACCAACCATCTCTTGTCTTCTAACTCAAAGTGCCCAGGTACCCTGTGTGCTACAACTGGCTTGCAGCTGCTTCCAGATGCTGAGCCCCTCAGCACTGGCTGGAGCATGAAGACGGCAGGTCACTTGCTTGGACTGTGAGTAGTCTCCCCCCTCTACCCAAAACTGTAGGGCTATAACTTTTGTGTGCTATGTTGAATGGTTTACAAATATCCAAATGATGGATAAGTATTTCATTGGAATCACTAATACAAACCTCTTACCTCATCTATCTCTGATGCCTTGCATAAGTACAAATACTCTCACCAACCATAACTATCAACATAGAAAATGTGGACTGCTCTTTACATCTCCTATAAAATGTTTCAAGTGAATTTAAGTCTATTGCCCCACCTAACACTTGTAATCAAAATACTTTAATAACTTCATATAATCTTAAGTGCAAAATCAAAGTCCTTATAGGGGTAACAAAGTCTTCTGAAGCCTAATTTCTAATGGCAGCAAAGACTCCTGGTTTTTGGTGACAGAGCACACTGTAACTGGACAAGGCAAGAAACAAATGCACTAGAGGGTGGCTAGAGTAGCTGAAAGAAATTCTATAACAGAATGATGAGTAAGTTTCATATTCAAGACAATGCCAGCCTCATGTCAGTCTCCCCTGAAAACCTCCTATGTCTTTCACATGGACTCCTCAGTTCAACTAGAACCTCCATTACTACTGTGCTTCAGAGTCAATGGCCCTGCCACCATGTTCTCTGAAAATTAGATTCTGCCTCACTTTGCTCTCTCTGGCAGGAAGTGTCATGAGGGTGGGAGTTTCCAATTGTCTGAGCTTACACAATGCCCATGTCCATAATCAAAGGTCGGAAAATAGGCATTCTAGTGCCAAGCTTTGAAATTCCCTAAATGTAAGAAAAATGGCCCAAAGCAGTAACACTCAGAAGCCTGAACAATTCCCATTTGTTCTGCAGCTTCACCTCCCAGCCCAAGCATGCCAGGCTTATCTCTTTAGCTACTTTCATTTGTTCAAAAACTCATGACACCACTTATGACTGACAAAGCCCCACACCCCAAGGACGGCCCCTTCTAGTCTCTGCAACCTTAAAATATATTTCCTTACATGGAAAAATAAACTTTGTAGATGGAATTAAGAACAATGAAGTGTAGCAACTCTTCTGAATAGTCCCTGTGAACTCAGAAAGTCAAGGAGAAGCAGGAGGGTCAGTAAGAAAGAAGGAAATAATAATGACAAGATAACAGAAGCAGAGATTGGAGTCCCAAAGATAGGGTAGCCTCCAGGAGAGGCAAACAGCAAGGACTAGGTTCATCAATGCAGCCTTCAGATGCAACGCAACCTCCCCAGGCCTTAATTTTACTGCTGTGAGACATATTTCAGGATTCTAAACTCCAGAAAAAATATGTACATTATTATAATCTTTTTAGTCTGTGGTCATCTCTTACAGGGTGTAATCTAAATGACAATTGTTCCCCATAGACTTGGGCATTTGAACACTCTGCCCTCTCTTGTTGATGACACTTACTGTCTGGAGATGTTACAGTTAAGTACAACCTTACTGTAGGAGTCTGATCACGTAGGGAAGACCTTGAGACTGGCTCCTATTTCCAGTTAGCTCTCTGATTCATGCTTGCTGTTTAAGACATGAATCACTCAGCTTCCTGCTTCAGCCTCCATGCCTCCTTGCTGCTATGGCTCCCCAACATGATGGATTCTTAAGGACAAATAAACTCTTCCATTTTTAAGTTGTCTTGGTCATGGAGTTTTATCAGAACAGAAGAACAGCTAATACAAGAAGCCGCAGGAAACTAATAACTTCTGCTTGTGCACATGCTTTTCCCTGCTGCCTGGAGTAATAGCTCTTAGTGCCTTCCTCTCTGCTCACTTATGCCTTTTAGTAGACACTACCTTTAAATTTCGACACTAAGTCAATTTCCCTACTACCCTTTCTTATGGATTTGAATCTCTTCCTAACCCATGTTACAATGATAATTGTGTGTGAGTGAATGAACTTCTCTTCCTAAGGTCTGGTTTGACCATCATTGTATCTTCCCTGACACAGTACCTGGTACACAATAGGAGCTCAAGTAGGGTTTGTTGGAAGGATGAATTGATCACAAACAGAGAGAGGGAGGTGAGTCAAAAAAGCAGCAAAGCATCTCGCTTTTCTCTAAGAATTTGCTCATGAAAACTCCAAATTTCAATTATGAAAGTAATGCATTAAAAAAGAGCTCTTGCTATTCAGTGAGTTACCACTGCCTAGAAGCATGACTGTGAAGTGATGACTCTAAAAAAAAAAATGAGTGTCATGCTTCATGATACTTTGCATATTCAACAATCTTACTAGAGAATATTTACAAGAATAGTATTTTGATTTATAATTGCCCCAAAAGAAGGGATGTTGCCAGTAAGCCCTGATCCTGATGTGCTGAGTGACACTCCACACATGACTGTGCATCAGAAGACCTTTCCTGGACATCTGCTGAGTGTAAGACATTTCAAAGTCAACAAAAGAGCAAAGGTCTCCTGGCTTTGGAAATCACAAGACTCTCTTCTAGAAGAGCGTGTCTTGTTCATTTCATTCAGTTCTCACACACATTGTAAAATAGTTCATTTTCTCTCTGTCACACCAGGCTGTCAGACCATCTGTGTGGGAATCTAGTTCTGGGCTCTATTCAAGATACATGGGGAGGAATGGGGGGCATCAATAGGACATGGTCTGTTGACATTTTTCAGAAAACATTCTGACAGGAACATGGCATTGGAAGCCTCTTTGTGAAGAAGTACTGCCCTTTGCAAATGAAAGGACTATCTTGTCCTATAATGTGAATGACCATATCAGAGGATCCTTAGTCTTTCTGGAACTTTCCTCTGATTCCTAGCAGGTAAACAGGCTGCCTCTTTGTAAACTTGAGAAATAGATGTGTGTCCTTCATGCCTTCTTCCCTCCTGGTGCCTGTCTATCTCTTCCCAGTCCTAGGTGCCAATCTATATCCTATTCTTGGTAGGTTGTTTGCTCAGGGAAGTATACAGGAATCGGCACTAATGCATTTGGCATCATTTAAGTGTTGTGAGGGTCTCCAAGTATTAGAATTTTTCCAAGTTAAAACAATTAAATGGCTAAGAAGGAAACTTTGAGCATAAGGCCTGATAAAGACTTTTGATCTGGACCACAGATGAATTCCAAAATCAGACCACCCATTCCATGCATGCTGTTGCACTGTCCATTTGGGGAGCAGAGAGGCATAGCGGTTCAGGAAAATGTTAGGAGTTAGATTACCCAATAGTGATTTATTAAACATGAGCTCCAGTGTCATATACTGATCCTTTGGATAGGAGACATATGTAAGCAAAGAGCAGGGCATTCCAGGGCCACATCTGGCATTTTCACATTTCATGAGACCCTGAGCATCATGGGTATGGAACACAGCTTGACTGTAGGGCTTATCCTATAAGGTTTCTGAATACTTTAGGTTTCTGGGGCTTTTATATTTCTACATTAAGTGTATAGTGTGAAAATGGACTGCTGTCATCATAACAAGACCCTTTTAAAGCCAGAAAGAACAGTCCCATTGATCAAGAAATCGTTCTCATTAGTCTTTTTCTAGCGTACTGCCTCTAGAGTACTGTAAGATGCCAGCAGAGGTATGGGACCACAAATAGTAAAGTATTATTACAGATGGAGACTGCAACCATGATAGATGCAATTAAGATTCAAATTAAAGCATATATTTGTATCTCCCCACATGTTTGGCATTCAAGACTCCTATCATAGTAGCTTGCTCACCCCTGACCCTAGAAACCCAAACTACTATTAGTACAGTGGTAAATTGCTTTAGTACCCAACTCATGAAAGAAATAAACTAAATATGATAAACCAGATGCTGATGCTGAATAATGTGTGAGGAGATAAGGTTCAGGAGTCAGGCAGAACTGAATCCAAACTGGGCAACTTCATTGACTTCCTGGATGATATTGAATGAGTCATTTCTCTTGGGGTGTGTGTGTGTGTGTGTGTGTGTGTGTGTGTGTGTGTGTGTTTGTGTGTGTGTTGTGTTGTGTAATCAAACTGAATCCCTAGTACCAGGCAACTATTGAGCTATCTCCACAGCCTCACTTTCCAGGCTTTGGTTATCTTGAAACTGGACTAGGACTAATATTTATTTTGCCTGATAATACTCAAGATTACAGAAAATACATTTAAATGTGTGTCCCAGGGCTTGTCTTAACAAATGATGGTGACTATTAAGGAGTACTGAAGAGCCTACCTGTGATCATTCCTTTGCTGCGCACTCCCTAAGGCTATAGCCGCCACAGCCTTGTTGCCATCTTTCCCTCTGGATTCCCACATGCCCAGTTGGTCTCTCAAAAGGAATTTATCAACCCTGACCAGGCGCTGAGAGCAATAAACTAGGTCATGTTCAAGGCCCCATTATTACTGCTGTCAGCAATAACTGATTTCAGCTTTCTGACATAAATTTGGCTGGTTTGTGTCATCAGGGAGCAATCTTACAACAGGGACTTTCCCTCCCTAATGGGCACATTTAGGGGAAGTGGGAGGGGAGTGTTGTACAGTGGGCACAGACAGTGCAGCTCAAAGCAGCCTCCCTAATTGACAGCTTCCCACATTATGACAGGTTTGAGACTGACTGTGCTGGCAGAGTCGAGCATCCAGGGACAGAACCACAGATAGCATTTGCTCAAATGGAAGCTTCCAGATGTAGCCTCTGCTCTTAACCTGGAGGTGAATAGTCTTTCCTGGAGACTCCCAGGGACATAGATCATTGTCAACTTGACTGCTGAGTCCTGCTCTGTGAGGGCACCTGAGAAAAGGAAAGTCAATGAGAGTCCAGAAGTCAAGGGGAACAGACAGCAGGGCTGGGGGGTTGAAGAGCCAAGGTCTGACTTCTGTCCTCACTGAGTGGACTTTGGCAAGTGTTTTTGCACCGAGCCTCTGCTTCTGTCAGCACAAAGGCTGTCATGAGTTCCTATCCTTCCCACAGAGGAAGGCTGGCAATGAATTCTGGCTTGGCTGGTTATAGTTTCAACTTTGTCTACATTATAGGTATGTGGTTTGTGGAAACATGTCTCTATGAGAGCAGCAAAAGTAACTACAGTACAAAGCTAATATTAAATGAGTGTTTCCCAAATGCAGAATACTCTGCTAAGGATTTCCCTTTATTGTCTCATGAAAAGGAGCCCAGTGGGCACATGGCTGCTGTGTATCATATTGCATTCATTTCCCTCTTGCCTAAATGTCTCCTGAGAAGACATCTTTCTATATGTCCTCATTGACATGCCTCAGTTTAAAGAGTGGGTCTTGACTGGCTTAAAGACAATGTAGACACTTGTCTGAACACGTGAACTGTTTCAGAGGCAGCATAGATCCCTGAAGTTACCAATAAGATCTCAGGAAGTCACCAGAAACACAGAGGTGCAGCCTCCTTCCCATGGAGCAGGTGTCCCATCATGTGCTTGTAGGCACCAAACACATAGAGACTATATTTCCAATACAAGCACCAATGCTGAAGACACAGAGCCTACAAGTAAACAGTAAGAAAACTAGGAGTTTAAGATGTCAGATCAGACATTGCCTAAAATTACTCTTGCTTTGATTTGGATTTTTTTGTTTGTTGTTTCAAGATGGGATTTCTATGTTTCACCCTGGCTGTCCTGAAACTAGCTCTGTAGACCAGGTTGGTCTTGAACTCAAAGAGATCCACCTGCCTCTGCCTCCTAAATTCTGGGATTAAAAATGTGTATCACCGCCACCCAACTTGATTTGAAATTTTTTAGTTTTATACAACCAAAGTCATTCTCATAAATATGCTAATCTTATTGGCTAGATTAAGAAACTAAAGCACACAGAAGATAAGTAATTTGCCCCAAAGCCACACAGCAAGTCCCTGTCAGAAAAGTCATCTGAACTGAGGTTCATTTCAGCACTGTACCTTTTGCTACAATGAAGTAGTAAAAACTGCAAAGTCATTGACAGTAAGGAAGTTTTTATGAATTAAGACACCTTATTGTTTCTAGAGCAGATTTGGAATGGTTACCTCAAACCCAATCAAAATGGGTTTTATTGGTACTCTCATCATAAGAAAGATTCTTAGGACTGTAATAACACATGAGTAATCAGTGTTCATCATCAGCCCCTGAACAGCTCGCACTTCCCTGTCCTGGTGACTTCCCAAATGACATCCTTCACAAGTCTTGTGCTTAGCTACCATCATGTTCTTAGCTTCTTGCTCACTAAAGAACCCTGAAGACAGGAGCTATCAGGCCCCTAAGCTTTTCCCTTTAAGTTAGCTTGTGTTACTTCATGTATTAAGTAAAACAATTTCTGCTATTGTCGGTCTTCATTTGTAATGGATAGAAATGTAAAACTTGTATTATAAACAAAAGGGAGACTCAAGTATCATATAAAGGTCCAAAACTAGTCTTCAGACATGGCTGAATCCTTGCAGCTTACAGCTCTACTGTCTTCCCACATATAGATCCTATTGGGAGACTGCCAGGCAGTGGCTCCAAATCCACTTCCTTCCAGCACACCTACTGCACAAACAGAATGATGTCTTCAGTGCAGTGAGCACCTGTCAACCTGAGAGAATACTCCAGCCACACTCCAATGACCAATCCCTATGATGGCAGGTGATAGAACATCATTAGGGACAATGATATGAATCTCAAGAACTTGGAGAAATACTTTAGGTGTCAGAAAATGAAAAATGGGAGTAGTATGTTTTATAAAAACAAAAGCAAAAATTGTGGGCACTTCAATCATGCCCACCAGCCCAATTACCTCACAGCTAACCCTTGAGATTTGCATTCCAAGAGTAATTGTTCTGTTTCTGTAGGTAGAAATGCCCAGCCCTCCTGACTATCCTCCAATCTGCATCTGGCTCTGAAGACACACAGACATCCTCATGAGAGTTCACTCTGAATCCTACACATGCTTCTCTTGTTGTAATGTCATGCCATCATCTGTAGTATTGTGCTTATGATTATTCCCTAGGACTCAGCTACTTAAAGACCAAAACTATGCTATTCATTTTACCACTAAACAAAATTATCTACACTGAAGTGGTAATTAATTACTAAATGGATGGTTAATTACATGAATAAAAATAGTTCTTCTCAAAAAAAGATCAATACAGTTGAAGGAATGCTGAAGAGCCTACTTTTGTTCTTCCTTTACTATGAGACTTTGAACATGTTTCCTGACACACTGATTTCTGACCTTACTGTTCCTCATGTTTAGAAACTTGTTTAATAAGGTAATTGGTGGTGGATAGTGCTACGAACAAAATAGAATTGCCATGAGATCTTCCGGCCAGAATTCTCTTTCAATCTGTAAATATAAATATGTGGTCAGCTGATTACTGGTTTCTCAACTTTGCCCATATTCACAGTCTTGGAAACCATAAATGTCAAAAGAAATTCTGTCAAAGTCATTGAGGATCACAAAATATATACTTCTGTTGGGTTGTATGGAAGGCTCTGATGTGATCACAGGAGTCTCAAAGGAATCCATTGCAAGAAAAGAAGGCAGGAAGAAGATATGGGTTTTGGATGCTAGGATATGGAGGATGACAATGAAGCCCAGGGACCTTGAGAATCTGGAAGAGGTGAAGCAAAAGGTTCTCCTCAGCTTTTCCAGAAGAAACCATCTTGATTTTAGCCCAGAGTAACTGTAGACCACTGAGTTCCAGAAGCTTAAAATAATAATTTTCTGTCCAAGTCAGTGAGTTTGTGGTAGCTTCTTATGACAATCATAAAATACTAACACATAAGTCTAGGAGAGAAGATGAAATTTTTTTAAAAAAAGAATTACTGTTTTACTAATTCAGTAAGAGAGATAAAGCTGAGATTTTTAAGTTTTATAAAATGTGGAGAAGAATTGGAAATATTTTCATGGTAAAGGTGCATAAAAGATTGAGCCAAATTAATCCAGAAATATCTAGATTAGACACATTAACAAAGTTAGTAAAATCTAAATGTGGATGTTGTGACAACACAGCTCTATACCCAACACTCAGGGTTCAGTAGTAAATGGTCTCTATGAGTATGAGGCCACCCAGGGTTACATAGAGAGTTTCTGTATCAAAACTAAGCAAACATAAAAGTAATAACTAGAAAGACTTTTAAAAATCCATTTATTGGCTCTAGGAAGAATGAAAATCTAGTTAGACGTGCTGTAGAACAGATTGATGATGACTTGATAGGTCCTTCAGAACACGATGAACAGGATGAAGAAAGGAAGCCATGGTATTGAACTTCTATCTAGGAGACCAAGGAAGTAAATGTCCCTGTGGTTGGAGCAAGCAATTTTCCAGCACCAGTGAGAATGGTAGGGGTTCATTCTGAGTTAGCAAGCTGAACTATGAACATGAACTATTTGTAGACTAAAAGAGATGAATCATCTACTTGTATGAGAGAGGCTGTAGCATGCTTGAGGGCAATCCATAATTTTCTCAGATTTCAGAGTCTATGAGTGAATCACAGACTCTAAATACGAAGTGATTCAATGTGAGCCCTACTGGCCCAGTAACACCATCATATGATAGTCAAGAATAGAGGCTTTAAAATCAGAGTACTGAGATAAAATTTCCAAGTCTGTCACTTATTCACTGAGTAACCTTAAACAACTTAGTATAAGTAACTCAGTTTCTTTATTTGCAAATAAATCATTACTCTGATTCAAGTGTGGCTAGCGGTTTTCTTTAAATTAAAACTGGCAGCTTTAGTAATGCAGTCAACCAAATTGACCAGATGTTTTGCATGTTGTTAAAGACATTGTAATTAACCAGTCAGTACCAACAACTAATTTGTTTTTGTACTGTTAAAAAAAATCCATTAAAGAAATAACAACCAGGTCAAAAAAAAAGAAATTATTACTCCATTAAGCTCTCTTGTTGATTAAATGAGATACAGTCAGCCCTTGGTATTCACAAAAGTCTGCTTTCAAGTTCCCCACAGACCCCAAACCCTTAAGGAGCTCAGTTCCCATATAAAAATAGCATAATGTTGGCATGCATTGTATGTCCATACAGCCCATAACCTCTTATACACTTTAAATCATATAGAAATTGCTCATCATACCTACTACAATGTAAACATATTATCAATAGTTTTGTATTGTATTGTTCAAAGAACAATGACAAGTGAAAGGATATGTTCCTGCTCAGTCCAAACATTTCCAAATGCTTTCAGTCGGTGAGTAGGTAGGCGAACCCACAATGGGAAGCCCCACTGCATTGCATATAAAATACAATGTCTAAAACAGAGTAAGAATTCTACAAGTAGCTCTTTTTTCCACAGTATGATCAGTTTAACTGTGAGTTAGAGAAAAGTCATCAATTTAGACTATAGAGAGTGTAAATGGATGGTCCAAAGAGGAGGGGCAATCCACAGAACAAAGGAAGTTTGCAACTGAGCAGTGAAAATTAATCACAGTGTCAGTACCCAAACCACCAGGCTCAGGTGGGAACTAGAAACTGGAGCTCCTTGAAATATCACCTCCAGCTGCTGGACCACCCCTCCTTTATGGAAGAATATCATGGATAGGAAACAACTTTCTAGATATTGAAGCAGATCCACTTGCTGACCCTGGAGGCATCCTCTGACTTCTCACCCTGCAAATAAAATAGAATTCACTTGACTTTTATGACATCATCTCCTTCCCTCCAGTTTACATTTCCAAAAAAAAAAAAAAAACTTATGTACAGACTATCATCCTAAATATAGTAGTAAATTCAACAGACATAACCAATCCCTGCCCTAAAACTTTGTAATCTAGTCCTCATAGAAAATATTACTAATCAATTAATGACACATTCTCTCAAACTCCTGGAGCCGCCCCATCAAGTCCTTTCTGTGTAGTGTATTTCTCCAAAGAGCTACCACCAATCAATTAGAATTGGCATATGAGATGAAAACTCACTGTCATTCCTGCTAAGAGCTCCTGCTGCTGCTGAATGAATGTGCACTGATCCCTGCACAGGCATATGTCACAGCTATCTCACAAGCCATTGCTAAGAGCAAAATGACACCTCAAAAGCAACAACCACCAATGTAGACATTTAGAATTTGATGACATTATGTTTTGACTTGCACTGGTATGACTTGGCTTGCGCTGAAATGGTCTTGAGTATCTCACTGAAGCATCCAGTTATTGCCCTGATCCCAGCTGCTCATCTGATGATCAATTGATGGAGTGTTTATAAGCCATAATCGCAAGTTCATTTATGATATTTGTGATCTTTTATTTTATAGCTCCAGACCCAGCTTTCACTTACCATTGCTTCTCTCTCCCTCTTCATCCCCCTCCCCCTCTGTCTCTGTCTCTCTTTCTCTCTCTCTCTCTGTCTCACATACACACACACACACACACACACACACACACACACACACGCACACACGCACTCATGCATGCACACACATGCACATGAACTTGCTTATTCACACACAAACACACACTCACTTAGAGAAGCCCAGTTAGAATATATGTAGAATTGGTGTTCCCATTCTGGTAGCAACAGAATATGATGGAATATAAATCATGAGGAACCTATTGCCAGGCTCAGCTCTCCCAAAAGTCACTATTTGGTCTTATGGACCCATTTTTCTCATCTGTTAAACAAGACTAACAATATTTATATCATAACATATAACACAGCAATATATATGTATTAATAATATGTAGCCCATTTTTCTCATCTGTTAAACATGACTAACAATTTATCATAACATATAATACAACAATATATATGTATTAATAGTATGTAGTAACATGTTATATACATAGTTTGGGACTCTAACATATTGTAAATCCAAGACTTCTAAGGACTCTAGACATCACTGTCACTGAGGCACTAGGTGGCAGTATGTCAAGTCTTTCTTACCAAAGCTTGCAGGGGTGGGAATCAAGAACACCTGGAGAGTCAGTCACCACCTAGGGGCAGCAGGAAGCCCACAAAAGTTTGTTTCATGCTTGACAGGAGAGAGAGGCCTAGACTAGACACAATGCAGTTAGCACTGTCTCTCAAACCATGAACTGGGAGAGAGACTGTTAAACCATAGAAAAGTGAAAAACCGGTCACTGGCTAAAGGGTAGTCACTGGAAATCTGTGACTCCAGGACGCCACTGGGTAGGGAGGGAAACTACTTCTCAGTCTCAGCCCATTATCAGAAGCATGTTTTACCCGCCTGACTAATTCTAAATTCTGAAATTCTGTTGGTAATATGAGGGATATGTGATTCAAGAAGTCCTACAGTTGGTAGAGAGCTTAGCCCCAGGGCTAAAGTCTCCTGTCTCATTCTAGTTCCGTACAAAGTTGCCCTTAACCACTTCTTCTCTCTTGCCTTCTCCTTCTCAGACATGGTATGGAGCACATGGCCGATTCTCCAAATGTTAAATGAGAAGCCAAAAGGCAGAAACAAAATTTGCAGTGATCATTAGGTAGTAGTGGCTACTATTGGATTAAATATATTAATTTAAATCAAATTAAGTATCTGCTTTCTCCCTTGTAAAAGCTCTATAGCTACCCAAGTATATCTGTCCAAGAATGGTACTTGCCAATATATCATTCAGCCTCTTCACAATGGTTATGTCCCACTAAATTATGTAATTAAAAAGTCAAAACAAAACAAGAGGACTATGTTATAAAAAATATATTAAAATTTAAGAGAAATGATAATTGAAATACTAGGGTAGTATATTAATGTATTTTATAAGTTGATTTGAGTGAACAAGATAATTTAAACTGAGTGTAAAGAAATTGAAATAATAAAATATTTAAAATTGAATTGGTTCTCAATATGTATCAACCCTTTTTAAAGTAAAAAGGAGACAAATAAAATATAGAAGGTGTTTATTAACTGTGACTGTTTTACAAAAGGTTCAGTCATGGGAACTTTCTAAAAACCCTGAGTAAAATAAGCTCCAATGACTGAGTCTGAAGACTACTCCATCTCATCTTCCCAATGCTCAACCTGGCTCCTGCATTTGGGGTGTGTCCTTGACAACCTGGCTCCTGCATTTGGGATGTGTCCTTGACAACATGATTCCTGCACTTAGCGTGTGCCCTTGACAACATGACTCCTGCTTTTGGGGTGTGCCCTTGAGAACCTGAGAGATTTAGAAGGCTGCATGATAGAGCGTAAGGGAAGCAGCCAGAGGAGCACATGGCACCCAATGTGTCCAAGACCACCTGAGCTGAACAGTCTGCCTCATGCTACTTTATTTCTCAATAAACTTGCCAGAAGACAGCTAGAGCTGAACAGCAGCAAGCAATTTTATTTGTTTTTATCTCCTGAATTTCTTTGTAATAAATGGTACCTTGTCTGTGATGCTCTTTGTATGATATATAAAGAAATTCCTAGGACTTTTTCCAAAGGCACAGATTTTTAAATGTCTTCCCAGGCCTTCTGATTTAAGCATCTGGGGACAGAAACCTGGGATTCTATAATTATTTTTGGTCCACTGTGCTGGCTTTGATGTGAGGGTTGAAAACTATTGTAATCGCACTCTTGCATGGCCCCAATGTATACAGAGGCATTGTGAACAGAGTATAAACTTTCAAACAGCTCCAAACTCATTCACCTATAAACTCCTCATTTATGTTAACAATTTTCCAACTTAGAATCAAGACATTCTTTTTCCACTTGAATGTGTGTGTGTGTGTGTGTGTATGTGTGCGTGTGGTGTGTGCATGTGTGTATATGTGCTCACATGTGTGTGGGCACCTGTGTACTGGAGTCCAAGAGAAGAGCTGTCATCATTTTCTTCCACTGTATTTAATGAGCTGTGTATCCCAATTAAATGTGGCTAATCCCACTAGACAGCTGTCTCTGAGGACTCACCTTCCCAAGCTGGAATTACAAGTGGCCCACCAGCTGGTATTTTTACTTTGGGTCTGTGAAAAAAACTTTAAAATGTTTAACAATAAGTCCTTTATATTAACATAGGAAGGTTTATGGAAAACAGCTAATATTCAAAATCAAAAATTTTGAGAAGAGTATAATTGTTTTCTATACTTATAAAGCTCTTTATTGTATAGTTAAATGACAGGTATCTGCAATCTCCTGTCTGCTTTCATTTTAAATCCATTTCTGTCACATATCACATAGCTTCTGAATAAACCCAGTCAAATTCAGAAGAAAACCAGAAGAAAGAAAAGTTATGGCTTATTACAACATGGAAATAGTTTAGAGTTTATGGTGATTCCCTAGGAAAAAATACCAAAATCCAACAATGACCCTGCCACAATTTGAGAGCTGTGCCAAGTCTTCATTCAAAGCACATTCTGTTCACATGCAGCTCATTGCTACATATTCGCATAGCTTTTTATTGCAGCAAATGTTTGATGCATTTCCATAATCATGTATATATGAGCAAAAATCATAGCTTAAAGAGAGGTCCTATAATTCTTTGTATAGGGTTGAGGCCTCCTGGGCTTTTCCTCTCCATTTTGGTATTGTCTCTATTGATGTTGTCCTTGTTCGGCTCATGAGTGGACAGCCATATCAGTGATACTTTATGGATGTAGCTTCTGACATTACTAGGAGACACATCCCACAGCAAACTCCTTAGTCTTCTGGCTCTTATGTTTTTGCGCTTTCTTCTGCAATGCTCCCCAAACCTTAAGCGTGGGAGTGTCTTACAGATGTGATCATTAGACCTGGGTTCCACAGCTCTGTATTATGATTGATCATGATTCTGTACTCATCTCCATCTGTCGTAAAGTGAAGTGTCCTTGAGGAGTGGGGAATACCACACTCATCTGTGGGTATAAGGACAAATGTGAAGTTGTTGTTAGGGACAATGCTGGGCAGCTAAGGAATGCTGAGGGCAGGAGAAGTCTCAGCAGAGAAGAGCACAGTTGGTTATCCAAATGTCAAAGGATCAGCCCTAAAAACATACATATATGATAGAGTCTGTGCAGATTCTGTGCATGTTATGTACATATGTAAAAATATGTGTGTGTATATATATTCATACAATAATAATTAAGAAAAAAGAAGCCAAAAATTTGAAGGAGAGCAAAGAGGGGCGTATGAGAAGCTTTAGAAGAGATAAACATTGCAATTATAATCTCAAAACTAAAAAAAAAAACAGAAATCTTCTAAACTATCTCAGTTGAAAGAAGGATATAATAAATATACAAATGGAATTGACAAAATTTCACTGCAGTAATGAAGGCATTACATTTCTTGTCAGGCTCCACAACTCTGACCAGAGTTATACACCATGGTCTTCCATAAGCCTTTCCCCAAGCAAAGCTTTGGATTTAGGAATGGCTGTCTCACCTTAATGACCTTGAAGTTTCAGACCAAGAACCTACCATTAAGGCTGTGATTACAGATTCCCAAATCCAGAGTGACATGAAGATGTCTCTAAGGTGGATGGTCTCTGTTTCCTTAGAAACAGACTAAGCAGGGGACAGTATTTTTTAATCCTTTCATGATGAGCTGTTATTTTATTTTATTTATTTGCTTTTGATTTATTTTATATCCTCGCTACAATTTTCCCTTTGCTCTCCTTCTAGCCCCTCCTCATTACCTCCCTTCTGTCTCCCCTGACCCATCCATGCCTCCTTTATTTCTGTTTAAGAAAAGGCAGGTATCCCATGAATATCAACAGAACATGGCATACTGAGTGGCAGCACCTCCTCGTGTATTAAAGGTGGACAAGGTGATTCAGTATGAGAAGTAGGGTCCCAAAATCCAGCAAAAGAGTCAGAGACAGCCCCCTGCTCCCACTGTTAAAAGTTTTACAAGAAGCCCAAGCTATACAACTCCAACATATATACAGAGTGCCTAGGTCAGTCCCATGCAGGGTCCCTGGTTTTCAGTTCAATCTCTGTGAGTTCCATTGGGCCCAGGTTAGTTGATTCAGTGGCTTACCTTGTGATCTCCTTGGCTCCTTTGGCTCCTACAATTGTCCCTCCCTTTCCTCAGCAAGATTCCCCAAGCTCCTTCTAGTGTTTGGCTATAGGTCTCTGATAACAATTGGGTTACACACCAATCTATGAATATAGCAGAATATCATTAGGCAACATTACATTGACATTATTTTTCTCTAGTTGTGTTTGGTTCTATACTAGGTCTCAGGATCATTCAACCTCTGGTTCCTGGTACTCCAGGAAGTGTCAGAGTTAGCTTCACCCTCATGGGATGGGTCTTAGGCTGTACAGTCATTGGTTGACCACTAACACAATCTCTGTGTTACCCTCACCCCAGGATATCCCATAGGACAGATTGAAGGTTATGCGGGTGCATTTGTGTCCCAATCTCTCCACTGATGGTTATGCCTGGTCACAAGAGGTGGCCAGTTGAGGCTATGTATCCCCTTTTGCTAGGAGTCTTAGCTGGGGTCATCCTTGTAGATTTCTGTGAGTGTCTCTGGCACCAGGTTTCTTCTTGATCCTGAAATGACCACTTTTCCAGTCGGCTCTTTTAGTGCTTCCCCCACAACCCCATCACCACCTGACCTTTCATTTTCCCATCCCTACCCTTCCCTTTTACCCTCCTTGTTACCTAACCCCTCTGGGCCTATGGATTGTAGCATAATTATATTTTATTTTACAGCTAATAACCACTTATTCATATCAAGTTTGCTTTTCTGGATCTGAGTTACCTCATTCAGGATTTTTTTTCTAGTTCCATCCATTTGCCTTTGAATTTCATGAAGTTATTGTTCTTGTCACATGAGAAATACTCCATTGTGTAAATGTACTCCATTTTCTTTATCCATTCTTCAGTTGAGGGGACATCTATGTTGTTTCCAGGTTTTGGCTATTATCAATAAAGCAGATATGGTCATAACTGAGTAATTGTCCTTGTGACATTATTAAGCATCCTTTGCTTATATATATATCCTTATATATGCTCAATAGTGGTATAGCTGGGTCTTGCAGTAGATCCATTCTCAGTTTTCAGAGAAACCACCATAATAATTTTCAAGTAGTTGTACAAGTTTACACTCCACCAGCAATGGAGCAATGTTCCCTTTGATCCACATGCTCAAGCATGAGCTGTCATCAGTGTTTTTGATCTTAGCCATTCTGACTGGGAGTAAGGTGGAATCTCAGAGTTGTTTTGATTTGCATTTCCCTGATAGATAAGGACATTGAATACTTCTTTAAGTGTTTCTCAGCCACGTGGGATTCTTTTGTTGAGAATTCTCAGTTTAGGTATATACCCCAGTTTTTAATTGGGTTATTAGGTTTTTTTTTATGTCTAGTTTCTTGAGTTCTTTATATATTTTGGAAATTAGTCATCTGTCAGATGTGGGGGATGGTGAAGATATTTTCTCATTCTGTGAACAGCCATTTTGTCCTATTGACAGTGTCCTTTGCCTTATAAAAGACTTTCAATTCAGAAGGTCCCATTTATTAACTGTTGACCTTAGTGTCTGAGCTATTAGTGTTCTAGTCAGAAAGTTGAGGAGATGCTATCCTAATGATGGCTCCCAAATTGCTCCGTCCAACATAGGTCTAAACAGATGCAACAACAGACAGGACTAGACTAAAAGTGTGGTGAGGTGTTTGCTTTCCACTCTAACAGGATGGATATGAAGGCACTATGGGAAGACAGCCAACACTTTCAGGTAGAGGTATTCCAAGTGTGTAACTTTAAATTATTAAAAATCATATTTATAATGTAAAAATAAACCAGAAAAATTAGTTTTGTTAACATATTTTAACTCAACATATGCAAATGCTATTGCTTCAACAGGTAATTAGTATGAAAGGCATTAATGAGATATTTTACATCCCTTTGTAATCAGATCTTCAAACTCAGTGTGGAATTTGTACTTACAGTACATCTTAGTTGGTACACTAAATTTTCATCTGAGAGTTAGTCTCTGTGTAAAGCTCATAAAATTTACAGCTGAACTTGTAGAGCCATACCGGCAAGGTACTTCACTCACTTACAGCATCCAAACAACTGAATCAAGAGTCAGTTTTCCAAGTGTAGCTATAATTTAATTTAAAACTGCAGTTCTTCACTTACACATTTCCAAAGCTCGATAACCATATGTGATGAGGGCTACACTTCCCAGATTAGTCTGGATTGAGAGCTAGCACTTGGCATCTTCTACTCTGTAGTGTCCAGACCCACTGCCTGCAGAACTTACTCTAGTACAAATACCAAAAAGTGAGTATCTGATAGAAATAGCTAAGCTAAAACTGCTCAAATTTAATTGATAACAAACCCTTGGGCATTGCACAAAAGGTTTTCTCTAACAAAAAGATGTCCTTCTAAGTGCATTCAAGAGGCTTGCTGGTTAAAGGAATCCTAAGGTTTTAGCACACTCACCAAATAAATCACTTTTCCATTGTTTGAGACAAGAGTTTTGCTTGTGTGAAGTTCATTTTAAATGATGTGTGGATGCATAGGAAACCAGCTGAAGGCTATTATACGAATCAATGGCCCAGGAAGTCACTTTTTACCTGCAGAAAGCTGAAGTGGGAATTTCCTAAATGCTTGACAACCTTAAATGGGAAAGATCAAATTGTGTGGTGTCTATTTGTTGAGCTAATATCGGCTTCCCTAAGTATGCTGGTCTCCTGTCTGTTACAAGCTGCGAGAGAAGCTTTGAGAAAAGGCTGATCTGTGAAGGGGCAGTCTTGAGTGTCTTCCAGCAGGTGACACTCGGATCAAATGGACTCAATAAGATTTCATAACATCATTTATGATGCTTTCACATCTGTAAATTACATTATGAAGTTGCCCTGTGCATAAGAATAGTATCATTTAAAAATCCCTCTTTATCCAACTAAATAAGTATCTGGATGTTTAACATTAGCCAAACAATCTATGTATTTGTTTATTCATTCTTTCATATGTTTCTCAAGCTTTTACCTATGAAATAACAGGTTCTGTAGTGCTAGATACACAAAAGTATGTAATAGAGTACAACATAGTAAGATAAGATATAATAAAACATAGATATGATTCTGCATAAGAAGGATAGAGGAAAAAAATTAATGAAGAAATTCTCTTTTCTATAAATACTCTGCATGTGTGTATATAAATCTGGGCAGAAAACCAAAGAGACACAGCTTGACCAAACTACAGCCCTCTTGAACTATAAACACGACAGTTGCCAAAAGTAACCCTGACCAATTTTACCTGTAGTTTACCAAGATACTGCATAAAAACAAAACTGAGTTATAACTGAGATCTGATGACTCAGTGCCAGCAATGTGTCTGGTATACTTGATGTTAGCTTGAACTAAACAAGACATGTTCTGGTTTGTTTCAAAGTCATTTTTGTCCTGGCAAAACCATAAGCCCCTTCCTTCTGACAGAAGTCATAAAGATTCAATGAATTAGCTACTACCCTTGACCTTGCTTTTGTCAACTAGACCCTACACCAGCATAGATCTTGAATGCCCTCAGAACCATGTGTTAAAGGATGGATCCCCAACCCATGGCTGTATTGGGATATGGTAGAACCTTTAGGAGGTAGACTTCATGGTATGATATGAAGACACTGGAGGTCTACTGTGGAAAGAGATATGGGGAAAGGGAGAGAGAGGCTGGCTCCTCCCAGTTATCATAAAGTCAATAGTTCCCCTCTGCCTCAGGACTCCATCAAAATGTTCTCCCAGACCACTGACCCAAAAGCAATGATGCCATGTGACTATGAATTGAAAGTTCTGAAGCTATGAGCCATATAAACCTTCCCTAATTATAAACTGATTGTCTCAAGTGTCTTGTCACAGTGACAAAAAGCCAACTACCAATCTACAATAAATTAGACTGTGTGTGGTTCTAGATTCGCCTGCCTCTCTCTGCAGACTCACAGCAGCCTCTACCTATAGCAACTGCTACTTCCCATCAGACATTTCTAGAACATGTCCACCAGAGGGGGTAAAAAGGTATATGGGGAAATGGAAACTTCTAAACTGATAACCAATGCTTTCTAGTCTCAGGCCGTTAGGTCTGTGTAACAGTCACATTGTGATCTTGTATCTTTTGAAACTGTCAGTAAATTTCATCACCCTCCAATATCTAACTTCTATAGTCTCCTAGCACATCTGGAATGAAATCCAGGGTTTCTGCTACAGTCTGAAGACTTCTTCCTTTGCCCTTCCTCCCTCCAGACCACTACATCTGCCACATAGACCTAGACCTATCTTACATTCTTCAAATATTGGCAAGTTCCCATCTCAAGACCCTTGCAAATTGCCTACAAATACCTTATATTTAAAAATCCTGTCACTTTCTGCTCTCCTACTGCCACTGTGAGTTTCTGCTGTCAACTCAACACACACTACAAGTAACCAGAGAAAAGGTACATCAAGTGAAGAAGTGCCCAAATTAGATTGGCCTGTGGCCATGTCTGTGAAGCATTTTCCTAATTAATAATTGATGTAATCAGGCCAGTCTACTGTGAGCAGTGACATCCATATGCTGATGAGTCTGAGCTATATGAGAAAAATGGTTGTATTAGGCAAAGGGAGCAATACAGTAAGCAATGTTCTACTATCACCTCTGTTTCAGCCCATGCCTGAATTCCTGCCCTAACTTCCCTTGGACTGTAAACAAGCTCCTTGGGGTCATGGTTTATCACAGTAACAGAAGCCAAACTAGAACTCAATCCTACTTTATTTCTCGATAGAGCACTCAAGGCCAGGACACAGAAGCATTACATGGTTATTTCCCTACAGTAACATGGCCTCCTTACCAGAAAGCAGACAACTTCAGTGTGAGAGCTCTGACCTATTTCATTCACTACAATATGTAAATGTGCACCTTAAAAGATGATTCAAGCTGCCATATGACTCAGCAGGAACTCTAGGCAAAACTGATGCATTAGAATACTTCTGCCATCATCTCCTTTTCTCCATCTGTAAAGATAACTATCTTCATTGTAGGCAACAGAGCTGGATAAGGTGGTAAAAACACATAAAGATCTTGGCATACCACCTGGTACCTAGAATGCTATCAATCAATGTCACTTATAGCCATCAATGCTAGTGAAGCTTAGAGAAGCAGGCCTATACTTCTGTCCAGGTGGTGGCACGGAAAGCGGTGTCTTTGATCTCAATAGGCACTTTAGAAGGTAGAACTCATTTCTGAGATCAGAGAATAAATCCTATTTGGGGAAAAGTGCAGTTTTAAATAGCTGTGGCATAGCCAGTTGAGATCTGTGATACGCAGCTGCTATAATGGTCTAAAACTCAGGAGGGAAGCTTGAAGCAAAAATATAGGCTCAGAGGAATCCCTGCACTTATAATCAATTGTCCGGGCCCCTTGCAAGCAAAGCACTGACCAAAGGAAAAACCACAAGAAAAAAAAATCATCTCAGACATCAGAGAAAGCTAAAAAAGAAAAATGGCATTGTAGAAACTAGCTGTGAGTCCAAGCCCCTTGACAGACCTTGGCAGTGTTCACACAGCTCCCTTTGCAGCACCTCTGGACACTAAGAAGAGTCGCATAGATTTGTGAACTTTTACCACATCCTTCTTCCCCAACTTCTTATATTCCCCTGCAAGAGAAAGCTGAATGAGTCCCAGGATTGAATATTAAAGCTGAGAAATCTCTGAGCCTTAACATCTTTTCCTGAGCTTAGTGAAATTTTAGACACAGCCTTCTCTCTCTCTCTCTGTTTTTGAGACAAGGTTTCTCTATGTAACTGAGCTGTCCTAGAATTCAATTTGTAGAGTGGGCTGGCCTTGAACTCACAAAGATCTGCCTGCCTCTGCTTCCTGAGTGCTGGGATCGAAGGCATGTATCACCACCACTAGGCGAGACGTCTTCTCTTAACTCTAGTTCAAGTATCTGAGGATGTGTATGTGATGTACAGAGAAACTGTCAAATTTCCAGGGGCCAGAGGTAAAAGAACAGCAAGAGACTTCAACTGAGGCAGGAAAAATGTCTTGAGGGTCACATTCAAACACTCAACTTTGGCACTATGGAAAGGGTACTGAAAAGTCTTGATATACATTCATCCACTCATTCATTTTTCCATTTAACAAGGCATAACATATGTACCAGGTATTGCATTGAATACAAAGGAAGCAACAATGAACAAGACAAATTTTATACTTTGAGGGTTTAGGGGGGCTTGTTTACTGTTTCCCAGAACCCTGGATGATGTCTGAAATGTAAGAGAAGACATCTTGATTCTCACTCATTTATTGGTCAGATGGAAGATTGGGCTTCAGGCCAGTGTGATGGAGGCAATTTCTTTACTGAATTTCCCTTTTCCCAATGACCCTAATTTGTATAAAGTTGACAAGGACCTGAGAGACTTGTGAAAATGCAGTGATGGATTGCATCCTAAGAACTGGTACAGCTACCCTGAATGGAGTGTAACCAGAAGGTTTTTTGGTTTTTTTTTTGGTTTTTTTTGGTTTTTTTTTTTTTTTACCTCAAATGGCACCCACAGTCCAGCAGTAAAAAAAAGTTTTTAAAAAGATTCTGAATGCACAAAAATGGGCCCACACTGGACTTTCTTGTCTCACAGTTTCATGCAGCAGGAGCATAGAGTCTCCTGGAAGCTGCCCACAAGATGTAGCTGGCCATCAGCTGCCATAAGCTAATCTGTATGGCCTATTTCCACAGTCTCTCTTGCAGGCATGGTACAGAGAGGCTTCTCCCAGCCACTGCTTGCAGAATTAGGGACCATAGGTGTAGGCTTAGAAACATAGTTCTATGATACTTAATACTGCTTTCTAGAAATGGGGAGATAAGCATGCCTCTGCCATATTGAAAAGCTGGAAGTAGAGCCAGCAGTCAATGGTTTTAGCCATAAAGTTTAAAAAATCATTAAAGATAAATGAAGCATATTCAGATGGAGAAAACCTCTAAAGGGGTTACAATGTTCATTTAAAAAATACATAGGCTTGGGAGAGAAAAGAAAAGTAATAGAGTAAGTCCCTAAAAAGAGAAATAGAGTAATAAAAATAAAATAAGCCACATAAAGATGGAAAATACAGTCTGAATTATGTATATTATTATTTTTTCTTTTAATTTTTTAACTGTTAATGAGCTAACTGTAGAAAGACATTTGATTATAAAGGGCTAAGTTAAGCCCACATATATATTTTAAAGGTATCTTGACTTCAAAATTTGAGTCTAAGGATACGTTGCTTTTGTTTCTACAGAAGATAAGAACCTGTGGATTGTTTTAGTCTAATATGGTTTGATCTACCAAGACCTCCGAAGGCAATTGGTTGAGATTATGCAACCTTACAGACTATTACATCCAAGATTTAACCATAATTCTAAATTTTCTCAACATCCCCATAAGACTGACAGCACCTCCAATTAGCAGGAAGTAATATGGAAAGTTATGTCCAAATTCCCAAAATATTGTTTATAAATGCTTGGACTTTATTAGAAATGGCTAATGGTCATAGTCAATCTCCTATGAAGAAAGGAGGGATATAATATAGAAATAATTTTAAAAAGATAGATTACTGAATCTATTTTGATCCAAAAAAACAATTGTAAATCTCAAAATACTTTATATTGATATGGGTTTTAGTATATGAATACAAATTTGAGGTTAATTTTGTTATGCTGTATGTATATCTCTACTCTTGTTTAAGGTATTATGTTTATACAACTCAATAAAAATTATAATGTATCATTAAGAAATACAGATTAATAGTTAATTATCTATGATATTCAAACTTATAGTCATGTTAGTTAAGTTTTTAAGAATACAAAGATATATTTCAATTAGGTAGGTAATCCTCAAACACTTTAAAGACCTACAGAATTTGACATTTAAAATCTTTTAAGAACTTAGACTTTCTGGACAATGAGACAGGTCTGCTGCTGGAAACACCAATGTACTTCAAGAGAATGATGGGCACTGAAGAAACTTCATGTGGAGTTCACTTTCTTTTTGGCAAAGATTGGCCACTGGACAAGTTCTTGCCTTGACTGCTTGACAGTATGCTGTATAAACTGGACAGTCAGGACCCATAGGAAAGTGCCTCTGGAACTTCGCCAGAACAAACAGAGATAGTCCTTCAAGATCCTGCTTTGCAGAGAAAACTGCCAGACATTCTACAGGATACAAGAAAAGGGGACTGATAAACCTTGTCAAAATGGACAGAACAGTTATTTAAATTTCCTGCTTCACTAAAAAGTCTGCCAGAGACTCTCGGCCTATAGACTGAAGATGAATGTCACAACCATTACAAAAAACTTTGGATCACTGTCCAAGTAGCCAGATGTCTCTGCCACTTTTAGAATTTGGAGGTTGCTTGCAGTGCACTTCCTGTTTACTTGGGTAATATTATATCCTTCTGTGGTCTTTGATGGAGTCGAAGATTAATTATAATAATAGTTTTCCTTAGTTACAATAAAAGGTAAATTAGATATGAAACTTTAGATTCTGATGATAAAATACGTCCTTAAATTTTGCTAAATACAAATAGACTAGGTATTGTAACTGTGATTCTTGCTTGATAGGTGTTTTGTTATATGTAATTTTGCTATGTTGAAATTGAAACCTTCCTTTCTGATTAGACAAAAATGGGGAAGTTATGTGGAATGTCTTTCTGTACACTGAGAATACCATTGGCTTATAAAGAGGCTGTTTTGTCCTACAGCAGGGCATCTTGGAGTCAGATGGGAAATCCAGGCATAGATAAAGGAAGAGGGTGGAGTCAAGGATGAGATCCAGCTGCCAAAAAAGCAAGATGTAAAAGTATAGGTAAGCCATGAGCCGTGTGGCAATATAATAGATTAATAAGACTGGGTTAAGCTGTAAAAGCTAGTTGGTAATGAGGTTAAGTCATTATATTATTATACAGTTTGTAATTAATATAAGCCTTTGTATGATTATTTTGGACTAAGCAACTACAGGACTACAGGTCCAGACCTCAGTGCTGGATCAGGCCAGAAATTTCTGGCTACAATGGAGAACCAAGAATCTGCCATTCTAAAAGTAATCCAGGAAAGGCTTATGGTACTGGTCTGGGTCCACACTGTAACTGTCTTAGATGAACATTCATCTAATTTCCTCTCCTGGCTAAGGAGTCCTCCAAGTTTCAGGACATTAGTTCCAAGAAAAGTCTGAAACAAACAGAGCTATTTTTTGCATTTTCTTTTTTTCTCTAACTTTTGCTGTGTATAGTGTATGCATGTGTGTATAAATATAGGGGAAATGTGCACATATCCATGAGTGTGCATAGGGAGCACTGATGTCCTCTATACTAGGTGTCTTCTCATTGAACTCAACCTTACCTATTTGACAGACTAGCTAGTGAGCTCCAATCTTAGGGCTCTACCCATGTGCCATCACACCCAGCTTTTCACGTGGGTTCTGAGAATCTGAACTCAGGTCCTCATGCTTATGTACCAAGTACTTTACACACCGAACCATTACTCAGCCCCCTCTTCCAGTGTTCTTAGAAGGATATGTAGCTATTCATACTTTAAATAACTGGTAAGTTTCCAAAACCTAAAACCAACCTAGATGTCTGCATGGATTCAAAACTGTTTTGAATGTGTCTCTGAACCAACATATTAAGATCAATGTGAGGATATAGAGTTAATGATTATCAAATACCAAAGTGCCAGCATGTACTAGGTAAGCAGTAATAAATGCCAGATGCTAACCATTATTATTCCACATATCATTCATGTAATTAGTTGCTTATAGCTTTCACATAAAAAGGCAAATTTAACAATGATCAAAATTGGTGTCCTTACTCTTCAAATCTGTAGGATTGTGCAGTATGCATTTGAGAAACCTCATTTCTAATTTCAGAAATCTTACCTTTTTTAAGACTCAATAACCTTGTTTCATTTTATTTCATTTTAATAAATTATTATGATTCTCTGTGTGCCATTTTACATGCTTTGGTAAACAATGTAAATCCTATGTGTAAATAAATAGTTCTTTACTCATGTATATATTCCCTCCATGAATACTTACAGTTTCAGGTGTGACATCTCAGCCTCCCTATTTCTTCACAATTGGCTTGTCAGTGCCCTACCTCACAAGCACAATTATCATACAGCTTCTTCATCTTACCATATGCAATAACTGACACCCACACACAAAAATGCAATCATTACATTTGTTCTCTCAGTCAACTTCCTATCCTATTAATTTGCATAATAATAAAGATGAGGTCCTATAAAATCAATTAATGTGCTGCAAATTTTGTTCCCTGCTATAGTTCAGGTGTTTAATTTCTCCCAAGGTCTCAAGAGTGAATATCTTGGTCTCTAGGACAAAAACACTACTGGAATTTTGCTAAACTTATAAGAATGGGACCCAGCAAAAGGGCTTTAGTTTATTGAAAGTATGTCTGAAAGCTGCTGTGGGGCTTCTCTCTCTTTCTCTCTCTCTCTCTCTCTCTCTCTCTCTCTCTCTCTCTCTCTCTCTCCCCTTCCTGGGCTGCTTATGAGATGCTGCCTCATCTAGATCTAAAACAACAAGGCAGCCAATGAATCATGGGCTGATAGCTTAAGAATTACAAACCAAAAAAGATTCTTTTCTTTTTCTAAGTTAATCGTCTCAATTGTTTTGCTGCAATGATTAAAGGCTAACACACTACATTTTTGCTATGAAAATGGTTTTGAACAAAACAGAATCATTAAATTTTTTTAACACTTTTGTTAACCACTTGAGGATTTCATGTGCTCTGTTTTGATCATATTTAACCTCTTCTAATTCCTCTCAGATCAACCTTACCTTCTTCTTGCATTCACTCATTAAAAAATGCAATTGAGCACCTTGTGTATGACATACAGTGTGCAGACATTAAGACAACAATGCTATTTAAAGCCAATCTTTAAGGAACTTAGGACCTAGTAAACAAATTCATAAACAAACAGAATTTTGTCATACTACAAGATGTATGTTATAAATACCAAATCAAACAACATCTGTTGTATATCTGCTACATGCCAAACACAATTCTGTGCATATGATGCAATGATACTTTTTACTCTCACATATACACCATTGTATCACTGCATTACCAGTTCAGAAAACTGAAGACTGAAGGCCCCAAGGTCATACCACAAAAGGAAGATGCAGACCTTTACTCTAGAACCCACATTCTAAATGTCTTGGTAATCCTATTTTTCTATAACCAATTATAAAGGAGAATTTATAGGGGAGGATATTTGGAGGGAATCTTTGGACCTATTAATTTTTTCAAAGGTGTATAAAATAATTAACAAGGAAAGAGAAGGGCAGGACCTCTAACAGAGAAGACTAAGTATCAAAATGAGGTAGCACTCTGGCCTGGAACCATGGGTTCAGAAGAAGGCTGAGTAAGCAGCCTGCAGGAATGTGGTAATGACCCATAGAGCCATTGGAGGGTGACCCACTGTAGCAAATTGCAGTGCTAGCCCTCAGGAGACCAAAAGCTCCATGCAGGAAGCAGTTTTATATAAGGATCAAGTTTTATAAGTTATTTTGATGGACAATTTATCAACGAGCTGGAACTGTGAGATTTAAACCCTGAAGAGTCAGAGTCTTTGGGAAACATAATAGATTTTGCAGACAGGCATTAAGAACTCTGTACGTACTGGCATCCTGTTGGTTAATGTGAAAGTAATATACAAGATTCTTTATTTTTCATATCTTGATTAGAGTCCTGCTAAAATTACCTATTGCTATCTAGGAAACCACTACTAAATCTAGTAGCAAAAAATATTCATTAGCTACGGGGCTCACAACTTTTCAACTTAGCACTATGATGAGTAAAGAATGGCTTGATCAGCTGAAGACAGGCAGGATGGCTTGACCTGGACTGTGTATTTGGGATATTGGTTCAGAACTCCAATCAAAACCTTAGACTATGTTTTTTTATTGCATGATTAGAAATAAAATTTCTAATATGGCTTCTTTTTAATTGTATTTTTTACTTACTTATTCCTTTTTAATTTAAAAGTTTTTTAACATACCTACCACTATTCCCCTCCATCCGCTTTCCAGTCATCCCACAGCTTTCCTCCACCCAATCCCCCCATCCATTCCTCAGAGAGGGTAAGCACTTCAGGGGTGAGCCAGTGCAGTCTGGTATATCCAGGTGAGGTAGCTCCAAGCTCCTCCTCCCAATGTCAAGGCTGAGTAAGGTGTTCCTTTGTATCTGTATTATTGTTTGTTTGTTTTGATTTTTGAAGCAGGATTTTCTGTGTAACAGTCCTAGATGTCCTAGAACTTGCTTTGTAGAACAGGCTGGCCTTGAACTCACAGAGCTATTCCTGCCTATGCCTCTGTCTCCCAAGTGCTAGGACTAATGGTGCATGACACTACTGCCTGGCCTTCATGGCATGGCTCTATGCTTGACTCGCTGATATTCTAGACTAATTTTATTAGATATACATTCCTACATTCCTTTAGGTAGTGGGCGCCAAGAAGCCAGTTTATGAACTAAGAATAAATTCTGCCAGAGGCCCCACAAACTGCCCATGCCATTTGACTATCATCCACATTCAGAGGGCTCAGTTCAGTTTCATGCAGATTCCCCAGCTGTCAGTTGAAAATCAATGAGCTCCCACTAGCTCAGATCAGCTGTCTCTGTGGGTTTCCACATCATAGTCCTGAACCCTTTGCTCATATGATCTCTCCTCCCTTGCTTTGAATGGACTGGAAGCTCAACACTGTGCTTAATTGTGGATCTCTGCATCTGCTTTCAATGATTGCTGGATGAAGGTTCTATGACAATTTGGGCAGTCATCAATTTAATTATAGGGAAAGGCCAGTTCAGGCACCCTCTCCACTATTGCTTGAAGTCTTTGCCAGGGTCACCTTTGTGGATTCTTGGGTATTTCCCTAGCACCAGGTTTCTCTCTAACCCCACAGTGGCTTCCTCTATCAAAATACCTATTTCATTGTCCATCTCTAAATCAAAGAGAAAAGCCTCATAGAAACTCAGCCCAGACAACATCTTGGTCTCTTAATGTCTGATCTCAAGAATTATGAGAAAATACATTTATATTATTTAAGGCATCTAGTTTGTGGTGCCTTGTTATGAAGCTCAACTAACATGGTACCATAAGAGCTATGAGCAATAATGGCCTCCAACAGCCTGGGAAGTTACCTATCTCTGGCTCATAAGCCTTGAAAATAAATCGAGAGTTGTGATTCTTTCCCAGAAGGACAGGACTGGAAACAGCTCACAGCAGCAACAAAGTAATCTCAGCAGATTTTCCAGAATAGAAGAAGAAAACAACCAAGCACATGACCAACCACCTCCCCCTAAGAAATATCAAGAAAGATACAAAGTCCTGAAAGTACATACAATCAGATATGGAATTGTTTCATTTGCCTATTATTGGAGGGCTTGAAGGCCCTTGGATAAATATGAGACATAAAGGGGGTTTTCTTTTCCCAAAATGGGAGGAATTTTGCCAATGATACTTGTTTATATAAGAGAAACAAATTCCAAGAATCCCCATAAGTCGCAACGTGTCAGAAAAGCAAAGCAACTTTTCCTTGCTGTGACTTGGAGAACCCCATTGCCATCCTACTTGCTACCATACATAGTCTCACTATGGGGCAAAAATGAAAAAACTGATGACAGCCCAGGAATACACTAGTGTCTTGTGCTGCTATAAAAGCACAGATATGGTAACTTAAAGTGACAGAAATTTGTTTTGGTGACTAAAAGTTTAACTTAAGAGTCATCAGAATGAACTTTAAGTGTGAGCAGAGGTCATGCTCCTTTGAGGCCCTCATAGAGAACCTCCTTCCATTCAGCACAGCTATTTCTGAGGCTCATTGGGAATATCCATCTTAAACATACACATAACTGTGTCTTTTTTATTGTATTAACTAGAAAATGTCATGTTGCCTAATGATATGACTCTAAATATATTCCATTTATGTCTTGTCTACATGTATTGTCTTTTAATTGTTTATTATTGACAGACTGCCTCAAAAACATATCTCAGAGTTCACATTTTTCCCAACATTATAAATATACTTGGGTTTGCAGAGTTGCAACCTTTTCAGTAATAAAGTCATTGGAATTCTTTCAGAAGTGTACTTAAAATACACAGAAACTCAGGTGAAGCCAATGCCCAGCACCTAGCTCTGAAGCAGCAGGATGGAAAGTGTGCTGAATGTGTAATTCACAATGAATTAAGATGCATCAGAATATGCTATCTGTTGACTGATATCTGAAGGCTTCTCTACATGAATCAAAATTAGAATTGTCTAAATGAAAAAATTACAGTAGTGATTAAAAAGTCAAAGTAGTGATAGACATGGTAACAGGTGCAGATGTGGCTCCCAGCTGCTCTTTATGGCACTGCATCCATGAATCAGGAGCAACTCTGAAGTAAATCTAGGGTAGGCAGCTTCCCCAGACCTTGCCAACAGCTGTCTTTGCAGTTCTTCTCATCAACTGCTCGGCATAGGCTATGGGATATTCTGCACATGGCAAATTCCCACCAGTGCTGAGGCTTTGAATGAACCTCTAACTTTCTTACTTACTGTCTTTTTCAGACATTTAATTTCTCAATTCTTCCTGCCACACACTATGTAGTTTGGATTTCTCTGATTAAACTCATTGTTCTCACAATACATCAGTTGCTCAGTTGTCTTTCATAAAACCAAACTGACATGTTGATAGCTTTTGCTAAGTACAAGACAACTTGTATATCATTGATCCTGTTAGAGTTCCCAAAATTCAGTTTGATACTCTCTTGCGTCAAAAAGAAATATCCAAGGATCCTTTTAAATGAAGATTTTTGAACTTTGAAATCACAAATTAAAAAGCCCCATATTTCTTCATAAAACTAAGTTCTCAAGTGTACCTATGCTTCATGAAACACCATGTTAAAACCATGAAAAATTTTCACTGAAAAACACTGTTGGCCTTCAAATCACAGACACATGTTGAGAGCAAATTCAAAGGTGAGCTGATTACACATCCTAAGCTGCCTGAAGAATTCTTCTCCAGGGCCAGAGACACACTTAGGTTCTGACCTCAGTACACAGCTGTCAGGCCATAGACTAAAACTGGGAGGGACTTTCAAGACTGATCCCTAGTAACACATAGCAGGAGGAACCTCCAGGGCGAGTTGTATCATCATGGACAGAAGCCTTCAAATGGCAGACCCAAGTCCAGAGTAGAGTCAGAGATCATGCAGATAACCTGTCCAGACAGACAGGAGACACATAACCGCTCTAGCCACAACTGACTAGGAGTTGACTAAGATTAAACCAAGAAAGCAATAGGCAGACACCAGCGCAAGAATACATATAACAATATAAAGAACAACAAGGTAACACCAGAAGAAACTGATGATTCTACAACACCAAGACCTAAACAGAGCAATGAAGGTAAACAGAAGAAATCAACAGCAAAAACGCCTTTATGAAGATTATAGAAGCCTTAAAAGAAGATATATAAATTCCCTTAAGGAAATAGGAGAAAATGCAAACAAAAAATTAGAAAAGATGAAAAATTCTTAAAAGAAAACAAAGAAAAGAAAAACCAAAAAATGAAAGAAACATTCCAGGAACTAAAATGTGAAAGAGAAGAAATGAAAAGGGCACAAAATGAGGCAAAGGTGGGAATAGAAATCCTGATGAAAAGAGCTGGAACTACAGACACAAGCATAACCAATAGAATCCAAGGAATGGAAGAGAGAATCTCGGGAAAAAAAGACTCAATAGCAGAAATATTGAGTCAAAGAAAACACTAAAACCAAAAGAGCCATAAAACAAAACGTTCAGGAAATTTGAGACACCATGAAAAGACATAACCTGAGAATAATAGGAATAGAAGAAGGAGAAGAATTCCAGCTCAAAGGCACAGATAATGTATTCAATAAAATCATAGAAGAAAACTTTCCCAACTTAAAGAAGGAGATGGCTATAAAGATACAAGAAGCTTACAGAACACCAAATAGATCTGACCCCACAAAAAAATCTGTTTGCCACGTAATAATCAAGCCACAAAACATACAGAACAAAGAAAAAATTTTAAAAACGGCAAAAAATAGAGCCAACTTACCTATAACGGCAGACACATCAGAATAACACCTGACTATTCAATGGAAACAATGAAAGCAAGAAGGTCTTGAGTAGAGTTATACAGATACTAAAAGAGCATGGCTGCCAACCTAGACTACTGTACGAAGCACCACTATCAATTACCATACATGGAGTAAACAAGATATTTCATGACAAAGTTAGGTTAAAAAAAATACCTATCTACAAATCTGACTCTTCGGAAAGCATTAGAGGGAAAATTCCAGCATAAGGATCCCAGATACACACATGAAAACCACAAACAATAAATAACCCAACAGAAAAAAAGCCCAGAGAAAGGAAATACACACAACCCACCCCAAAAATAACAGGAAATATCAATCAGTGGTTATTAATATCCCTTAATATCAATGGACTCAATTCATGTATAAAAAGACACACACTAACACGATGGATACAAAAACAGCAGCCATCCTGCTGCTGCATACAAAAAACACACCTCAACCTTAAAGATAGACACAGGCTCAGAGTAAAGGGTTGGGAAGTTTTTCCAAGTAAATGGCCCTAAGAAACAAGCTGGCATTGGCCATCCTAATATCGAACAGAGTAGAATTCAAACTAAAATCAATTAAAAGAGACCAGGATGGGCATCACTTATTCATCTCAGGAAAAATTGACCTAGATGAGGTTTCAATCCTGAATATTTATGCACCTAATATAAGGGCACCTATCTATGTAAAAGAAACAATACTAAAGCTCAAATACCACATCAACTCTCATACTCTAATAGTGGGAGACCTCAGTACCCAACTTTTACCCTTGCATAGGTCAAGCAGACAGAGACTCAACAGAGAAATAAAGAGTCTAACAGAGGTTATGGAGCAAATGAATTTAATAGATACTTACAGAACCTTCCACCCAAATGCAAAGGAATATACGTATTTCTCAGAATCACATGGAGTTTTCTATAAAATTGACTATATAATTGACCACATAAAGCAATTATCAATAGATACAAAAAACTGGAAAGAGTCCCTTGTATTATATCAGACCACCAGGGCCTAAAGTTAGAGTTCAACAACATCGAAAATTACAGAAAGTCTACCATCTCATAAAAACTAAACATCACTCAACTGAACAAACTCTGGGTCAAGGAAAAAATTAAGAAATCAAAGACTTCCTAGAATTTAACGAAAAGGAATCCACAATATACCCAATCTTGTGGGACACAATGAAGGCATTATTGAGAGAAAAATTCATAGCACTGGATAGCTATATGAAAAACCTAGAGAAATCACACACTAGAGAACTATCAACACAGCTGAAAGCCTTAGAACAATCAGAAGCAAACTCACCTAGAAGGAGTAGACAGCAGAAAATCATCAAACTTAGAGCTGAAATCAAAAACATTGAAACAAAAAGGACAATACAAAGAATCAATGAATCAAAGACTTGGTTCTTTGAGAAAGTCAACAAGTTAGATAAGCCCTTATCCAAACTAACCAAAAAGCAGAGACAGAGTATCCAAAGAAACAAAATCAGAAATGAAAAGAGGGACATAACAACAGACCCCCAGGAAATCCAAAGAATTATCAGGTCATACTTTGAAAATCTATACTCCACAAAAATGGAAAAACTAGAAAAAATGGACAGCTTTCTGAACAGGTACTATTTACCAAAACTAAATGAAGATCAGATTAAATACCTAAAAAGATCTATAACCCTAAAGGAAACTGAAGATGTCATTAAAAGCCTCCAAAGTAAAAAAAAACCCAGGTCCAGATGTTTTCAGTGCAGAGTACTACCAGACATCCAAAGATGAGCTACTACCAATACTCCTCAAAGTGTTTCACACAGTAGAAACTGAAGGATTGCCAAATTCCTTTTATGAGGCCACAATTACCCTCATACCCAAGCCACTTAAAGACACAACAAAGAAGGAGAATTAAAGACCCATTTCTCTCAAGAATATTGATGCTAAAATTCTCAACAAAATTCTGGCAAACCATATAAAACAACATATAAAAAATATCATCTACCACAATCAAGTAGGCTTCATCCCTGAAATGCAGGGATAGTATAACATATGAAAAAAGATAAATGTCATCCATCATATAAACAAACTGAAGGGGAAAAAACCACATGATCTTATCCTTAGATGCTGAAAAAGCCTTTGACAAAATCCAACACTCATTTATGATAAAAGTCCTGGAGAGATCAGGAATACAGGGAAAATATCTCAATATAATAAAGGAAACTTACAAGAAGCTGACAGTCAACATCAAACTTAATGGAGAAAAACACAAAGCAATTCAACTAAAATCAGGAACTAGACAAGGATGTCCTCTCTCCCCTTATCTATTCAATATAGTTCTCCAAGTTTTAGCTAAAGAGCTAAATAAAAGAATGAAAGGAGATTAAGGGAATACAAATTAGAAAAGAAGAAGTGAAACTATCTCTATTTGCAGATGATATGATTGTATACATAAGTGACCCACTAAATTCTACCAGGGAATTTCTACATCTGATAAACACATTCAGCAGTTTAGCAGGATGTAAGATTAACTCAAAGAAATCAGTAGCCCTTTTCTATACACTAAAGATAAAAGTGCTAAAAAAAGAAATAAGGGAAACATCACCCTTTATAATAGCTGCAAATAGCATTAAATACCTTGGAGTAACTATAACCAAAGAAGTAACAGATCTATTTGAGAAAAACTTTAAATCACTGAAGAAAGAAATTGAAGAGGATATCAGAAAATGGAAAGATCTCTCATGTTCCTGGATAGGTAGGATCAATATAGTAAAAATGGCAATTCTACCAAAAGCAATCTACAGATACAATGCAGTTCCCATCAAAATCCCAACACAATTTTTTACAGACCTTGAAAGAACAATACTCAGTTTCATTTGGAATAACAGGAAAGCCAGGATTGCCCTAACCCTATCCCTAACCCTAACCCTCTGCTTATCTTTCTGGGATTGTGATACCTCCCTCAGGAGGATATTCTCCAAATCCATCCATTTGCCTGCAAATTTTAGGATATCATTTTTTCTTACTGCTGTGTAGTATTCCATTGTGTAGATGTACCTCAGTTTATTAATCCAGTTTGTAAGGTATACACCCAGAAGTGGTATTGCGGGGTCCTTGCAGAGATTGATTCTCAATTTTCTGAGAAACCGCCAAACTGCATTCCAGAGTGGCTGAACAAGCTTACACTCTCACCGACAATGGAGGAGTGTTCCCCTTCCTCCCCATCCTCTCCAGCATAGGCTGTTCTTCTGCTGAGAATTCCCTTTTTAGATCTGAACCCCATTTTTTGATTGGGTTATTCAAGGTTTTGGGTTCTAGATTCTTGAATTCTTTATATATCTTAGAGATCAGTCCTCTATCACTTGTAGGGTTGGTGAAAATCTTTTCCCATTCTGTAGGCTGTCATTTTGTCCTATTGACAGTGGCCTTGGCTTTACAGAAGCTTCTTAGCTTCAGGAGATCCCACTTATTGATTGTTGATCTTAGTGTCTGTGCCAATGGTGTTATATTTAGGAAGTGGTTGCCT
>PVIH01014458.1:0-53701 GCA_004025045.1 Sigmodon hispidus | reverse complement strand
CTCAAAGTTTTAGCTAAAGCAATAAGGGAACGAAAAGAGATTAAGGGGATACAAATTGGAAAAGAAGAAGTGAAGCTATCTCTATTTGCAGATGATATGATTGTATACATAAGTGACCCACAAAATTCTTCCAAGGAACTGCTACAGCTGATAAACACCTTCAGCAATGTAGCAGGATACAAGATAAACTCAAAGAAATTGGTAGCCCTTCTATACACTAAAGATAGAAGAGCTGAAAAAGAAGTAAGGGAAACATTACCCTTCATATTAGCTGCAAATAGTATTAAATACCTTGGAGTAACTATAACCAAAGAAGTAACAGACCTATTTGACAAAAATTTTAAATCATTGAAGAAAGAAATTGAAGATTATATCAGAAAATGGAAAGCTCTTCCATGTTCCTGGATTGGTAGGATCAACATAGTAAAAATGGCAATTCTACCAAAGGCAATCTACAGATTCAATGCACTGCCTATCAAAATCCCAACACAATATTTTATGGACCTTGAAAGAACAATATTCAATTTCATTTGGAATAACAGGAAAGCCAGGATTGCCAAAACAATTTTACTCAACAAAAGAACCTCAGGAGTTATCACCATCCCTGACTTCACGCTATACTATAGAGCTACAGTAATAAAAACAGCCTGGTACTGGCATAAAAACAGACCTGTGAACCAATGGAATAGAATTGAGGATCCTGACATTAACCCAAAAACCTATGAATACCTGATCTTTGACAAAGAAGCCCAAAACATTCAATGGAAAAAAGATTGTATATTTAACATATGGGGTTGTCATAGCTGGATGGAAGTGTGCAGAAAAATGCAAATACATCCGAGCCTGTCACCCTGTCCAAAACTCAAATCCAAGTGGATCAAAGACCTCAACTTAAACCCAACCACTTTGAATTTGATAGAAAAGAAAGTGGGAAATACACTTCTACAAATTGGCAGAGGCCACCAATTCCTAAATATAACACCAGTGGCACAGGCACTAAGACCCACAATCAATAAGTGGGATCTCCTGAAGCTGGGAAGCCTCTGCAAAGCCAAGGACACTGTCAATAGGAAAAAACGCCAGCCTACAGAATGGGAAAAGATTTTCATCAACCCTACAAGTGACAGAGGACTGATCTCTAAGGTATATGAAGAGCTCAAGATTTTAGAGCCCAAAACCTTGCATAGCCCTATCAAAAAATGGGGTACAGATCTAAAAAGGGAATTCTCAGCAGAGGAATTACGAATGGCTGAAAGGGACCTGAAAAAGGGCTCTTCATCTTTAGTCATCAGAGAAATGCAAATCAAAACAACTTTGAGATACCACCTAACACCTGTTAGATTGGCGAGGATAAAAGGCACACATGACCGCCTATGTTGGAGAGGATGCGGAGCAAGGGGAACACTCCTCCATTTTTGGTGGGAGTGTAAGCTTGTTTAGCCACTTTGGAATGCAATATGGAGGTTTCTCAGAAAATTGAGAATCAATCTCCCCAAGGACCCAGCAATACCACTTCTGGGTATACCCTAAAGAGGTACATTCACACTCCAAAGGTATTAGCTCAACTATGTTCATAGCAGCATTATTTGTAATAGCAAGAACCTGGAAACAACCTAGATGTCCCTCAACTGAAGAATGGATTAACAAACTGTGGTACATCTACACAATGGAATACTACTCAGCAGTAAGAAAAATGATATCCTAAAATTCACAGGCAAATGGATGGATTTGGAGAATATCCTCCTGTGCGAGGTATCACAATCTCAGAGAGATAAGCAGGGGATGTACTCACTCACTAGTGGTCTCTAAACAAACAAACAAGAAAAAAAGCAGCAAACCACAACCACTGAACAGCTTGGGATCAGAAACACCCTGGACTGACCCTTCGAACCCCACACCAACTATAGGAACACCAGACTCATTTTTGAGGGAGGGGGGACAAATCTGGATTTGGCCAGGAGTGGAGACTGATCCAAGCATTATTGGGTCAGTGGGACCATACAAGTGTCTGCTCCCTGCCCAGGGAGGGGATGGGGAGTTGCAGAGAAGAAAAATGACCTGATGTGGTGGGAGGGGGAAGGGACCTTGAATAAGGATATACAGGGATGGAAAAAAAAATTTCAGAGGGAAAGCTGAACACAAAGTAAATATATGTGTAGCAATCTTATTTGCATTACCACCGTTGATAAGCCATTCTTATGATTCTTATCCTCTTTATAGTTATTGTTAACTTTTCCTCATTTTAAATTCATGTTACTGTTTTTTTGTTAAATACAAAATAAAGAAGAAAATAAAAAAGAGTCTCAAATAACTAAAGGGCAAAGAATTGTTGAACATTCTTAGTCCTCAGGGAAATGCAAATCAAAACATCTTTGACATACCATCTTATACCTGTCAGAATGGTTAAGATCAAAAATACTGATAACAGACAATGCAACACCCATCCATTGCTGGTGGGAGTGTAAAGTTTTATAGCCACTTTGGAAATCAGTATGACAGTTCCTCAAAATATTGGGAACCAATATACTCAATGATCCAGCAATACCACTATTGGGCACATAGCCAAAGGTTCAAGATCATGATGGGGAAACCCACAAAGACAACTTACCTGAGCTACTGGATGTGGACTGACTCTAAACTGACCGCTTGGTAACCTGGATGGAACTGAACTATGCCTTCTGAATGTAGCTGACAGTTGTGTGGTTTGACCAGTTTTTGGAGCCTCTGGCAGTGGGACCACAATTTATGTCTAGTGAACAAATCTGTTTTTTTGGAGCCCATTCCCTATAGAGGGAAAACTTTCTCAGCTTTGATATGGGAGTAGGCTGTGAGTAGGGAGTTGGAGGGTGGGGTTGGTCCTGCCTAATTTAATATCCCAGACTTGTTGACTCCCCATTGGAGGCCTTCTCCTTTTTTGAGGAATGGGGTATAGGGCAGCTGTCAAGTGAATGGAAAGAGGCAAGAGGTGGGTAACAATAGTCTGTATGAAAAGAAAAACCTTTTAAATAAAACAAGATGTCAAAAAATAATTATTTTATGTTGGAAGTTATTAGGCAAAAGAAATAATTTGAGATTCTTATCTATGATTTTGAAATATTCTTATTTTTATTCTGTGAATATATATATATATTCTTCTTAAATAAATTTTGTTTGAGTATATTTTCTTTAAATCTAAAATAAAAAAATATTTTCCACTAGTGAAGTGAAAGAATATAAATTATTTTTAAACAATAATTTGCAAAGTATTTTTGTTTAAAATATTTAGCAATACTAAACTTGTAAAATAATGTATTAAACTCCCCTTCTTAAAGATAGACATTGATACAGAAACACAATTACAGAATAATATGAATTTATTTATGCTTTGTTTCATTTGTTAACTTATTTTTCATAGTTTTACATTAGTTTGCTTTAAAGAAAAAGCCTTTATCAAGTTCAGAAAAAAAAAATGTTTAGATAAGAAAATAATCATATTAGCAAGTAATCTTTTTGAATTTTTTTGTTTGTTTTGGTTTAAAGAAAAGGAATAAAGGAAAGAGGTGTTACACAAGAAAAGCAACAAAAAATGTAGGTTACTATACTTAGAGGACCACAGACATGTTCCATGGGAAAAAGAGTATTTAAGTAAAACTTCAGTTGAGAGAGGTATTATTAAAATGTTAGCATTTATAAAAACTAACTAGTTTTACTTTTATGAAGATTAATGTATGGGCTTCTGACACTCGATACTTATGCAGAACTACGAAATCATATCTTACTTGGTATAATAGTAAATATTTTTTTATTATGAATAAAGTCATATTTTTTAATCTATGTATCCCCTTGTTCAAACTCCCTTACCCCTCCCACCCATTCCAGTCACTCTCTCTTCTCCTCATCACTTTATCTCTTCTGCTATAAGTGCAGGATTTATATGGAAAGCCCAAAGTTTCATGCTATTTTTCTTGCAGATGGCTGGAGGACACTACTTTGCTCACTGTATAGGCTTGTCTGAATATTACTCAATTTCTCAAGCGTGTTGTCTCCATCTACCTTAGGTCCTCCCCATCTTAAGTTAGTTAGATTCAAACCATAAAAATTCCATGCAGAGAAAACACTGCATCAAAACAGTTGATAAATGTCTCAAGCAGAAAATATGCATATCTTCACTGGTCTCTCATCTCATTTATGTCAACTTGTACCTTGCTAGAAAAATTTCTTTCCAGCTCTACAAGGTATAATTTGACTGTGATGCTCTCTGGCATTTTAGTGTTAACACATTTCCCCGGTTAAAGGAAAAGATTTGCAAAAACTTTATTATCAAAGCATAGCATCAATGTGTTTCTTGAGCATTCATCACACATAGAAGATGTGAGAGCTCAAGGAGAATGAATCATCTTAGATTACCTCTCCAGGACTTGAGAGGCTACCACAGAAAGCTGCAGCCATGATTAAGCTGCCAAAGTTCCAGGGAAATTTACAGAGGCTGTTTGGTGGAGAAATAGAAGCCCCATTTGCAAGATCCTTACATTGGAAAGGTATCTTAAATCAGAGAAAGCCTAGATGTGAAAATTCTGTCAGGGTTCCCTAGGGGGTCTAGAAATCCTGATAAGCCTCACAATAGTCTGGCTCTTCACTGGATGGCCTGGCATGCATGCGTATTCACACTCAGATTAGTTTGACAGAAAAATTGATTTAACTTTCTCTCTCTCTCTCTCTCTCTCTCTCTCTCTCTCTCTCTCTCTCTCTCTCTCTCTCTCTCTCTCTCTTAGATGTTTGTGTATTCTGTCTAGACATTAAATTCTACAACAGTTATTGACGGATTTATCTATTTACACAATAAGCAGTACTTAAAAGGACCTTCAGGCACGTGCAGTGGAAATTTGAATCTGTAAACCAACAGATGTATCCTATTTAGTTCAGAAAATTTGCTCATAGACTTACTGTACTGATGAGGGAAAAATTCAAAACTACTAGCATTCTTGTTGAAATATGAACATTAAAATCATCTAAAGCATAGCCTTTGACAACTTTGAAACTGTAAACTGTAAACTAAACTAAGTAAATTAATCTTTACCAAAAATCGAATTTTATATAATAAATCTACAACAGGAAATATTTATTTATTTATTAACATTAGTTTATCTATCACAGCACCTCAAGAGAGAATAATTTACAGACAGAACATTTAAGGGAATATCAATAGGAAAAACCTTAGCAAAAGAAGTCTATCCTCCAAGCAGATCTGTTTTCCTCACCCCAACATCAAGACTGAAAAGCAGATCAGCCTGGAGTGTGTGCTGAACTAAGCCACCTTGGGACCTTGGTACCTCATGCCCTTGCTGTGGAGGAGATAAGGAGGTGGGGAGAAGAGAGAGTGACTGGGAGGGACAAGAAGGGGAAGAGAGTTTGAAAAAGGGGATACATGAACAAAAATGAGACTTTATACATTAAAAATAAAAAAGAGTCTGTCTTCTCTGACCCTTCACAGTTTGTTTTGTGTCTCCATGTGCAGAAGCAAGCTACTGCCTTGGACAAAGCTAGAATTGAAGCTGGAAGAACTTTAATCTGAAACTTTCCAGTCCATAGACTCTGAGTACTCTTCTGTTTTTTATTAATTCCCCAATCTCAGTTATTCTCTTGCAGGTATATAAATTATACAACTACACATTTGTTGTTGTTTTGTTTTGTTTGTTTTTATGATGCTTCTTTTGGGTGCTGTGTGATGCACTACCTTTTTTTCTCTGATCCAATGTAAAGCTTTCAGTTAAAAATAAAGTAGCATGTTTGAGTTCTCAAATTCTTCAGCTCTTTTTTTCTTTCAAATTTAAGAATTTTAAATGTTACTGAAAAATATAGTTATGTTTAGAAAAAAGGCACTATTAAATCATTTTACTTTTTACTTAAGTAGATATATTTTGTGATATTATTTAATTTTTAAATTATAACAAATTAAAATGAGTGTCAACTGGTCTGAGTTAATATTCAAGTAATGTATGCTTTTCTCAAATATTAAAATATTCCTATTACTGCACACATTTAAAACTGAAGAAATGTGCTAAACATTGATTGATAGATTATACTTATACCAAATTGAGAACATTTCATTTAGCTCTGCCTTGGTGGTCTGTAATACTCACAAATTTACATTCATAATTTATCTCAAGAGGATTAAAGAGAACAAGAATCATAATGAAACAGATTTTCAAAGAAAAATTTATTTAAATATACAATATTGAGTATATGATTAATTTAATTTCTCTATATTATATTAACTTATTAACATTATCTCTATTTCTACATATGAAATAATATATAATAGTTTGGCTATTATCTCACTATATGTATATATATTTACAATGAAACAAGGAACATAAGATGATCTATCTTAAAATATTAATTAGTAAAATTATTCAGTTCATGACATAAACCAAAGACTATGTTTGGTTATACAGTTAACACTACTAACGGTGAGCAGTAATGGAAGCATCTGTTTACTGGCCAGTGCTGAGAGAATAATTGTTTACAAGTTAGACTCCTGAGTCTTACTCTCATTAACATTTTTGTAGTTAAAACATGTAATTTCATAGCAAACCAAATAGAAATGAACACAGAAAATCTAAGAGAAGTTAATATAGTTTGTGCAAATATTTTCTGATATTTCAAATGTGAACAAAAAATGCACAGTATTTCCTTTGACTTCTCTCACAACATCCAAATCTTCTGTAGTTTGGATATAACAGGAGATTGTTAATGACACGGGTATAAATAAGCAAACATCTTTATAGCTTTCCTCTTACCCACTCAAATTCCATTATTCCTTGAAATCATATAAAATTCCCATGTAATAGATTATACATTTGGTTACTAATACATAATTAGAATACATATTATGTGAGGCATGAAATTTAAACTATAACAAGATAAACATTTAATATCACAGGGATTTTAAATATGATAAGTTTTTAATAAGAGAAATTGGAGGTCTTTTTTGGACCTTGAAAGAACAACACTCAATTTCATTTGGAATAACAGGAAAGCCAGGATTGCCAAAACAATTTTGCTCAACAAAAGAACCTCAGGAGGTATCACCATCCCTGACTTCAAGTTATACTATAGAACTACAGTACAGCCTGGTACTGGCATAAAAACAGAATTGTGGATCAATGGATTAGAATTGAGGATCCAGACATTAACCCAAAAACCTATGAACACCTGATCTTCAAAAAAGAGGCCCAAAATATTCAATGGAAAAAGGATAGTATATTTAACAAATGGTATTGGCATAGCTGGGTGATAGTGTGTAGAAAACTGCAAATAGATCAAAGCCTGTCGCCCTGCACAAAACTCAAATCCAAGTGGATCAAAGACCTCAACATAAACCCAGCCACTTTACACTTGATAGAAAAGAAAGTGGGAAATGCGCTTCTACGAATCTGCATAGGCAACCACTTCCTAAATATAACACCAGTGGCACAGACACTAAAATCAACAATCAATAAGTGTGATCTCTTGAAACTGAGAAGCTTCTGTAAAGCCACGGACACTGTCAATAGGACAAAACGACATCCTACAGAATGGGAAAAGATTTTCACCAACCCTAAAAGTTATAGAGGACTGATCTCTAAGACATATAAAGAACTCAAAAATCTAGAGTCAAAAACCTTGAATAACCCAATCAAAACATGGGGTACAGATCTAAAAAGGGAATTCTCAGCAGAAGAAATACAAACGGCTGAAAGGCACCTGAAAAAGTGCTCATCATCTTTAGCCATCAGAGAGATGCAAATCAAAACAACTTTGAGATACCACCTGACACCTGTCAGATTGGCTAAGATAAAAGACAGAGAGGACAGCCTATGCTGGAGAGGATGTGGAACAAGGGGAACACTCCTCCATTGTTGGTGGGAGTGTAAGCTTGTTCAGCCACTTTGGAATGCAGTATGATAGTTTCTCAGAAAATTGTGAATCAATCTCCCCAAGGACCCAGCAATACTACTTCTGGGTGTCTACCCTAAAATTGCACAGTCACACTCCAAAGGCAATAGCTCAACTATGTTCATAGCAACATTATTTGTAATAGCAATAACCTGGAAACAACCTAGATGCCCCTCAACTGAAGAATGGATTAACAAATTGTGGTACATCTACACAGTGGAGTATGACGCAGCTGTAAGAAAAAATGATATCCTAAAATTCGTAGGCAAATGGATGGATTTGGAGAATATCCTCCTGAGCGAGTTATCACAAACCCAGAAAAATAAGCAGGCAATGTACTCACTCATTAGTGGACTCTAAACAAACCAACAAACAAACAAGAAAAAAAGCCAAGCATGCCCAAGCTGCAAGCCACAACCACTGAATATCTTGGGATCAGAAACACCTTGGACTGACTCCTCGGATCCAACTCCCCCTACAGGAACACCTGACTCAGTCTTGAGGTTGCAGGGAGAAAACTGGATCTGCCAGGAGTGGAGGCTGAACTAAGCAATATTGGGACAGCAGGACCTTGGGACTGCCTGCTGCCTGCCCAGAGACGGGGTGGGGAGTTGTGGAGATGAGAATGACCTGATGTGGTGGGAGGGGGAAGGGAACTTGAACAAGGATATACAAGGATAGAAAGTGTGACTTCTTTGTTCAAAATAATAAAATAAAAAAAGTATAAAAAAATTAAAGAAAATAAGAAAGTAAATGTGAAACAGAAATTCCAAAGTATTTAAATGTTTTATATAAAGTGATATATTTATAGTTCAGAAAACAGGTAAGTACAAAAATGAACAGAAAAAGAAAACCACTCAAACATGCAACATTTTCACAGACATGGCAAATATAATTTTTCCAATCTAATATTTTCATATATTAAAATATTGCCAATGCTACGAAATAGAGACAAATGTTAAATCCTGAGATCTTGTGAGCGAAAAGTATGAGGCAACATCAAAGTTGGCTTCATTTATATATTTGATCAAGAATTTCACAGTTAAGTTGTGACACATTTTTCTATTCTGTATTTATTTCATATTAATTGATTTATTTTTTTTTCTCTTTTAATGTTAGGGATGTTAGGTTTAGGGTTACGGTTACGGTTACACTAAGGGTTAGGTTTGTTAGGGATGGTGTTGTTAGGTTTAGTGTTAGGGTTACAGTTAGGTTTACAGTTAGGGTTAGGGTTCATCTGGTTATGGTTAGGGTAAGGGCTTTTAGGATTAGGCTTAGGGTTAGGGCTAAGTTTAAAGTTAGGGCTAAGGTTGCTGGGTTGGGGTTAGGGTTAGGTTGCTGTTATGGTTAGGGTATTTAGGGTTAGGGATAGGGTTGGGGTTTGGGTTGTTAGGGTTAGGGTTATTGTTAGCATTGAAGTTCGGGTTAGTGTTGTAAGAGTTATGGATAGGGTTAGGTTAGGTTTAGGGTTAGAATTAGGATTAGGGTTGTTGTAGTTTGAGTTAAAGTTTTTTTTTCTCCTTTATTTATTTTGTATTTATCAAAAAAACAGTAAAATGAATTAAAAATGCTGAAAAGTTAACAATAACTATAAAGAGGATAAGAATCATAAGCATGACTTATCAAGGGTGATAATGCAAATAAGATGGCTACACATATATTTACTTTGTGTTCAGCTTTCCCTCTGAATTTTTTTTTCCATCCCTGTATATCCTTATTCAAGGTACCTTCCCCCTCCCACCACATCATGTCATTTTTCTTCTCCGCAACTCCCCATCCCCTCCCTGGGCAGGGAGCAGACAGTCCTATGGTCCCACATACCCAATAATGTTTGGATCAGTCTCCACTCCTGGCCAAATCCAGTTTTGTCCATCCTCCCTCAAGAGTGAGTCAGGTGTTCCTATATTTGAAGTGGGGTCCGAAGGGTCAGTCTAGGGTGTTTCTGATCCCAAGCTGTTCAGTGGTTGTGGTTTGCAGCTTGGGCATGCTTGGCTTTTCTCGTTTGTTTTGTTAGAGACCACTAATGAGTGAGTACATCCCCTGCTTATCTTTCTGAGATTGTGATTTTCTATTTTTATGCCTTGTTTCTATATTGGTCTATAGTTAACAGATTCAATTTTTTATTTTTTATGCATTAGCACTTGTTTTAGGATAAATTGAACATTTCCTCAAAGTGTATTAGTTACTAATGTTTTCCTTGTTACTATGTATGTATAAGTTTTTTTTCTTAGTGAGTGTATGCATTCAGGCACATGTGGAGGCCACAGGCTAAAGTTGTATGCCATCTTCAGTCATTTCTCCACATTTTCCTTATACCTGCTAATTTGATAGGTGTAATCAATCACTGCTTATTTATACATGAATACAATGTTGGTGATAAAGTCTGTATTTGAAGGGTTTGCAGCCATGCATTCTTTATTATGCTTTACATTTATGCATTTCTTGAATATTAAGATTCTTAAAAGTGAAAGTTGTGACAGCGTAAATTCAGCATATTTTCTGACAAAAATTTTTCCAACATTGTGTGGTTACATCATATTTCTGACATATTTTTAAATAAAATTTTAATATTTCAGTATTATATTTTAGATTAATAAGTTTTTATGCTCCTCTGCCAAAGTCAAATTAAGAAAACAGGGTCCATTTTGGCTCAGAGTTTGAAAATATCATCCTTCATGGTAGCCAGGTGTGGATAGCATTAGGAGGAATGGTTGTCTACATGATTTCTGTATCCAGGAATGAGCTATCAGTGCCAGCGCTCAGTTCATTCATTCTCTCCTTTCATTTAGAGTAGATCTTCCAGTCTTTTGAATGATGCTGTCAGCAATAAATTGACCCACATTGAATTTCTTCCAACTAAATGCTTTGGAAACTCTCTTAGAGAAGGCCAGAAGTTTGTATCAATCATTCCAAATTTAGTGAAGCTGACTGACAAGATTAACCTTCACACTTCTGAAATCATTTTTCCCAAATAGAATGATCAATGATACTATACCTTTAATGTTACTTTTGTAATTATTTGCATAAATGTTACATATGTTTAATCTATAATATGTTGGTAACCTAAAATAATAGATGCCACATATGTTCTGATTACTCTAATGTCTAGAATATTCCCTCTCTCTTCACTCACCTCTGGGCTTTGCCTTGCCTTAGAGACAATGATATTTAAATTAAGACACTAAAATACTCTGTAAATGTTCATTAAAAGTCAAATTAGAGATTTAATATTAAAAATAAACACAGTTATATATACTGAGAATGGGGTCCAAAGAGAACTATCCAACAGTTAGTTGTTTTATTCTTTCTAGAAAAGTTGTTAATTTTTATGATTCAGGTATTGTTAAATCATTCTCCTCTAAGATTCATGTCTTACAACAAATCTCTCAAGGACAGAGTTATGATCACTTAAAGACATTTAAACATGGTAGATGATTAGGTGGCTGGGGATATTACTCTAAGAATAGATTACTACAGCTATTATAGTACCTCAGTTTATGCAATAGTAAATCACAAAAAATGGTTGCTTAGCATATGGAATCTTCTGGTTTTCTGATTTGTCATGAGATATATTTTGACGTGGCCAGTCTCATTTCTTTTTTACCACTATGCCATTTTATGGCCATTAAAATTGCTACCAAAGGCAACAAAAGAAAGCCACTAAAATTTGACATTTTATACCTTGAAGCGGTTAGGTAAATATGTCTCTATCTTTTATGAGGTTTACAAATTCAGATATTGTATAGCTATATGATAAATGATCTAGAATATAAATACAAAACATAAGTTTCCATTTCCATTTGTGTACATGTGTGTGCATGTGTGTGTATAAATATGTGTGCACATCTGTGTGGAGAGAAGAGGTCAATATTAAGAATTTCTTCAATACTTCAGCTTATATATCAGAAAGAATCTCTCTGTGAACATGGAACTCACTAATTTGACTACACTTGGTATAGATCCAGGAACCCTCCTTAGTCTATGATAAGAGGCCATGCAGAGAATATCACATGGTGTTATAAGACATGGAGAGACAAAAGTAAAACTAGCTTAGAAATGTAATCTCTATCAGCTAGTTTTCATGTCACCTGTGAACTCGGCAGTGTACAATAAACATTGTAACATAATTAGGGTTTATTGCTATGAGAGACACCAGGATGATGGCAACACTTATAAAGAAAATTGATTAATTAGGGCTGTCTTACAGTTTAAAGTTTTAGTTCATTATTGTCATAGTGGGAAGCATAGCAACATGAGGGCAGAAATGGCAATAGAGAGATAGCATAAAGTATCTGTATCTGCATGCACCAGAGACAGGACAGGGGAACACTGTTCAAGCTTGAGCTTCTGATACCTAAAAGCCCAACCCAATAGTAACAACCTTCTGCAGCAAATTAACACCTCCCTATGGGGGCCATTTTTATTCAAACCACCATATTCCACTCCTTGTCCCCAAATGACTTATAGCTATATGATAGTGTTAAATTCATTTAGTCCAAGTTCAAAAGTCCCCATAATTTATAACTGTCATAAACTCGTTTAAAAATCCAAAGTCAATCTCTCCTGAAACTCATAGCAATCTCTTAACTGTTACCCTCTAAAATCAAAATAAAACAGTAGATCTCATACTTTGACCATACAATGATTTGCAATATGCATTACTGCTCCAAAAGGCAGGAAAGTGAACATAGTGGGAAAGTAATGAACTGAAACAACACCAGAACCAATCAGGGTACTTTCCAAACTGTGCATTTCTTCTGACGTTCACATCCTTTCATCTTTGTTGACTACATCATGCTTCTTTCACCACGGTGGTATTCCCATGGCCTAGCAGCCCTCCTCAGCACCACCAACACATTGAGTTCTCTAAGATAATCCAAGCTTTACTTGCATAGTTTCACACAATGGCTTCTCTATGCCTCCATTCAGGAAGGCCCTTGAGGAATGCCTTGCCTCTGTGGTTTACCTTAGCTGAAGTATTTCCCAGATATCTTTTTTATTTTTTGACTCTAAAAGCAGAACCATGTGGTCAAAGCTGAAGTTGCAAAGTTCTGTTGCTCACTGGTGCTAAAACAGGGTCCTCTTATTCACATACATTTTTTTACCAGCTTTCCAGATGACCCAAGCAAGTTTCTGACTTGTGAAAATGAATAAAAGAAAAGTGAAAGGAATTAGAGAAAACCTTAGGGCCAGGTGTGGTCTTGCACAATTTTAATCCCAGTACTCATAAGGCAGAAGCTGGTGGATCTGAGTTCAGGGCTAGCTTGCTCCACAGAGTGAATTCCAGGACAGCCAAATTTGGCAATGAAGGAAATAATTAAAAGAAGAGATCACCACTCCTTTTATTCAACTTTAGCCTCAGCCTTTTTTTTTTTAGTCTGTTCACAAAACTTGGTGCTCCTTTTCTTCCTAATTGTTATATTTTTGTAATTTTCCTCTCTCAGCTTGTTATTTTTCATTAAAGATCCTCATGAATGTAAATAGTAATCAAAGTATCTTCAATTTAGCCTCAGGCAGATTTTTTTTGGTAACAATTGAAGAAAGTAATCACTTTTTTCATCAAAATATCACAAAAATTAGTCTTTAGACCCCGTACTAACATTCTTCTCCTTGGAAAAATTCTTGAGGCATGCCCTCACAGTTCAAATCATCCTCAGAACCACTGTCTTCAATGTTCCTAGTATGATAGCCCAGTAAACTCCACTTAAAGCATCCAATTGCTTTTCTATTCCAAAGTTCACATTTTTCTACAAAAAAGCATGGTCAAGTCTATCACGGCAAAAATCTAGTCCTTGGTACCAACTTCTGTCTTAGGATTTTATTGCTATGAAAAGATATCATGAACTCAACAATTATTACAAAAGGTTAACATTTAATTAGGGCTGGTTTATGTTTTAAAGGTTTAGTGTGTGGTTGTTTTGTTCTTTTGGGGGTCTGATTACCCAGCTCCCCCAAAAAATTACACATGAAGGTTTATTCTTAATTAAAAATGCCTAGGGTTATTTAGCTTGTTCACTGCCAGCTTTTCTTAATTTTAAAATATCTCATCTTCTATTTGCCTTTTGGGATCTTTTTCTTCTCTTAATTTTGTATATTTTATTTTACTCTTACTCTGGCTACTGGCTATGTGGCTCTGTGGCTGGCCCTTAGTATCCTCCTCTCCTTGGTTTCTTGCTTTTTCTTCTTCTCCTCCTCTCAGCTTTCTCATTTTATTTATTCTGTCTTCCTACAAGCCTTGGTTATTCTTTCTCACTATTAGATGTTCAGCTCTTTATTGAACCATCAGATGTTATAAACAGGCAAAGTAACACAAGTTTCACAGACTTAAACAAATGCAACATAAAAGAATTCAACATATTTTTGCATCATTAAATAAATATTTGAGCATAAACAAATGTAAGACATATTAAAATAATATTTTAGTTTAATCTTATCACCATGGTAGAAAGCATGGTAGCATGCAGGAAGACATGGTGGTATAGGGGTAGCTAAGAGTTCTACATCTCCTCACAATCTTCAGGCAGCAGAATTTGACTGAGACACTGGCTAGGCTTCAGCTTCTGAGACCTAAAGTCCCACTACCAAGTGATACACCTCTTCCAACAAGGCCAAACCTCCTAATAGTACCATTCCCTTTGAGTCTATTGGGGCCATTTTTATTTAAATCATAACACACTGTCATGAAAAATCACAACTGCATGTACAAAAGTAGCTTGAACATCAAGGGAATAAATAATTATATCTTGCTTCTATTTATAGCCAGCTGCAGCAGATGAAATTCTTACATGGAAACATTATCAGGCTAAGAACACATCCCCAGTGAGGTTATACTGGTCCTAAGGGACAATTACTATTATGCTACTAGATAAACAGTTTTAAACCAATTACTAATGGTTTATCTTTATAACCATATATCAATGTATCTTTCAGCCCTCCTCCAAAAAGCATCTGTTGCAGTGGATGATGTTTAACACAGTGACCTACAAATTGTCGAGGACTCAGTATAAGACTATAAGAGACTGCAAAAATATTCTGTACCGAAGAAAATATATATTACATCCCCTTCCTCCCAAGGCTCTAATATCATTACAGAAGAAAGATACTCTAGTATAAGGACATAAAGCAGTGCATTCTGGACATGGCATAGCAACTGTGTGTATACATACAGTGATTGGGACAGCATGCATAAATCTCTGGAAACACAAGCTCAACATGAAAAGATGAGTCTAGCAATCAATTCCATTCCAAAAAATAGATCTGTTAGAAATTGCTTAGCTACTGAGAAATAGCAAGAGAGTTGGGTATTGCAAGAGTATAGTCCCAGTTCCAGATTTGTTGCTTACTTTTAAGTACGTAAACAGACATTCAATAATAGTTGAACACAACAAATTTGTCTTTAGGATTTTAGAAAGAAGTATATAATGATTGTACAGGAAAAGATGGATGAATTGGAAAAATAGTTATTTTTTAATGGACATATGTTGTGAGATTATGTTATTACATTGTTAATAATTGTCCTGCCTACTAGTTTAAAAAACACTTACTGGCTAAAGCATGTAAGAAGTGTGGGTAGATCTACCAGATTGGGAAAATCTGGGTACAGAAAGAACAGGCACAGATGCTACAGAGTTGTAGAGCTGCCAGGAGATAACAGAGAAAATGCTGCTGAGAAAAGATATCAAGGCACATAGCTGAACAGGAAAAGAAAGATGGGTTAGTCTAAGACTAAAGAGCTAGCAAGTTATATGCCTGGGCCATCGGCCAATCAGCATAAAAATAATTTAAGCCTATGTGTGATTCTTTGAGCTTAAATGACAGTGGGGCTGGGAGTGGTCCAAATCTCAAGCTAGAATGGAAAGTCCAGGCCAGAAACATAATACAACAGACATAAATGTAAGCAAGTCATTAAATGGATGAGGGAAGAATGAGGTGGGAGAGTTAAAAGTGTGTGGGAAAGTTACCAAAATCATATGCACTGTATATATGTGTGTGTATATAATGTATTGTACACGGTCATAGGTTTTTTTAGGACACCAGAAAATGTTCTACTAACTGGTAATTTGTCCAAGATATATTTATTCTTCTCTCTCCTTTTCTCTTTTTAAGGAAAAACAAATATGAAGGGCTTAGCTTCCCCCAAAATCAAAAACAACAAAACAACACAAGGAAATGACAACAAACAAACTCCAGCTTAAGATCACCTTCATCAGTAAGCAATCATCAGCACTGCTGCAAAATCATCCAGTAGCAAAAAGACTATTACCTGCTGGAGACTTAAAGATCGGTTGCATTTTAAACAATAAATTATTTTAACTAAATTATATAATACTTACTTTTAAGTGATATAGTCCTTGTGAATATTTTGTAAGTATAATATGAACATGAATTGCATTGCACTAGGATGTACATAAGTCATGTGGGTCATTTGATTGCAATTTTCATTTTGACCAGAATCCATTCAAACACTAAGAGATTCTTGAATTTGAAATTCTTTCTCGGTGTCCCCACGCACTCTGTAGCAGACAGAGATAAACTCTGATTGCCACAGTCCCCTCAACTGCTGCTGAGGGAATTCGCACAGCTACCCGCCTCCACTAAGCAAACAGAGGACTGAGGACCCTGAAAGACAGACTCAGACTCTGTCCAAAGGTGAGGAAGGTTCAGCAGGCCCAAGCACCTGAATCTCTGCCAGGGAAAATTGTGCTCTGGTCGGGTTCCAGTTCCAGGACCAAGTACTATCTGCAGAGCATGTCCCCATGCAATTCTGTATCAGACAGAGATAAACTCTGACTGCCATGGTCCACCCAGCTGCTGATGAGGGAATTTGCACAGCCACCCTGCTTCCACCTGCACAAAGAGAGAAAGATTGAAGACTTGAAATTCAGACCCCCGCCCAGAGCAGAGGTAGAGATTGAGCAGACCTTTTCCACCGAGGTGACAGGAAACACACAAGCCCGAGTGCCACGGCTGACCAAGAGCCACCTAATCGTGAACCACTGAAGCAATGGGCAGACCCCTGTGCAAAAATTTATGTAATAATATAAAGAACAACAAGTTAACTCCAGAAGAAAGTGGCAATCCTACAACTACAAGATCTGATCTGAGCAATGAAGAGGAAACAGAAGGAAGCAACACCAAAAATTCCTTTATGATGAACATCGAAGCTCTCAAAGAAGATATGAAAAATTATCTTAAAGAAATAAAAGAAAATACAAATAAAAAATTGGAAGAGATGAACAAATCCATGGAAGAAAACCAAGAAAAAGTAAATCAAAAAACTAAAGAAACATGCCAGAAAATAAAAGCTGAAATAGAAGTGATAAAAAAGGCACAAAATGAGGCAAATATGGAAATAGAAAACCTGAAGAAAAAAGCTAGAACCACAGATACAAGTATAACAAACAGAGTTCAAGAGATGGAAGATAGAATCTCTGAAGTGGAAGACTCAGTAGCTCAAATAGATATATCGGTCAAAGAAAATACTAAAACCAAAAAAGCCATAACTCAAAATGTCCAGGAAATCTGGGACACCATGAAAAAACCTAACTGGACATTAATAGGAATAGAAGAAGGAGAAGAATACCAGCTCAAAGGTACAGATAATGTTTTCAATAAAATCATAGAAGAAAATTTACCTAACCTGAAAAAGGAAATACCTATAAAGATACAAGAAGATTACAGAACACCAAATAGATAAGAAGCCCCCAAAAAGTCAGTGTGCAACATTATAATCAAGCCACAAAGCATGCAGAACAAAGAAAAAATTTTAAGAGCTACAAAAGAAAAAAGCCAACTTACAAATAGAAGCAGACCCATCAGAATAACACCTGACTATTCAATGGAAACGATGAAAGCTAGAAGAGCTTGGTCAGAAGTTATACAGACTCTAAAAGAACATGACTGCCAGACTAGAATACTATATCCTGCAAATTTATCAATCACCATAGATGGAGTAAAAAACATATTTTATAACAAAGTCAGACTGAAACAATATCCAGAGAGTATTAGAGGGGAAACTCCAACCTAAGGACCCCAGATACACCTATGAAATCACAAACAATCAATAATTCCACAGAAGAATACCCCAGAGAAAGGAAATACAAACAAGTTACCACCAAAAATGGCAGGAAATATGAATCAATGGCCACTAATTTCCCTTAATATCAATGGTCTCAACTCTCCTATAAAACGTCACACACTAACAAGATGGATAGAACAATAGAAGCTATCTTTCTGTTGCCTACAAGAAAAACATCTCAAGTGCAAAGACAGACACAGGCTTAGAGTAAAGGGTTCAGAAAAGATTTTCCATTCAAATGGTCCTAAAAAAAAGCAGGGGTTGCAATCCCAAAAATCTAACAATGTAGACTTTAAGATAAAAGTAACTAAAAGAGACCAAAAGGGTCATTACTTATTCATCTCAGGAAAAATTGGACAAGAGGAGATTTCTCTCCTGAATATTTATTCTCCTATTATAAGGGCACCTACATATGTAAAAAAAATGCTGCTAAAGCTCGAATCCCACATCAATTCTTACACCCTAATAGTGGGAGACTTCAATACCCCACCTTCAACCCTGCATAGGTAAAACAGACAGAGACTTAACAGAGAAATAAGGAGTCTAAAAGAGGTTATAATGCAAATGGAATTGATATCGACAGAAGCTTCCACCCAAATGCAAAGGTATATACATATTTCTCAGCTCCTCATGGAACTTTCTTCAAAATTGACCACATAATAGGTCATAAAGCAACTATCATCAGATACAAAAAAATGGAAATAATCCCTTGTAACATATCAGACCACCAGGGCCTAAAGTTAGAGTTCAACAACATCAAAACCCAAAGAAAGCCTACCAATTCATGGAAACTAAACATCACTCAGCTTAACCATCTATGGGTCAAGGAAGAAATTAAGAAAGAAATCAAAGTCTTCCTAGAATTTAATGAAAATGAATCCACAACGTATCCAAACTTGTGGGACACTATGAAAGCAGTCTTTATAGGAAAATTCATAGTGCTAGATGCTTTTATGAAAAACCTAGAGAAATCCCACACTAGAGACCTAACAGCAGAGCTGAAAGCCTTAGAACAATTAGAAGCAAACTCACCTAGAAGGGGTAGACAGCAGGAAGTAATCAAACTTAGAGCTGAAATCAATACAATTGAAACAAAAAGAACCATACAAAGAATCAATGAATCTAAGAGTTGGTTCTTTGAAAAAATTAACAAGATAGATAAGCCCTTAGCCAACCTAATCAATAAACAGAGAGAGAGAGTGTTCCAATCAACAAAATCAGAAATGAAAAGGGGGACATAACAACAGACCCCCAGGAAATACAGAGAATTATCAGATCATATTTTGAAAATCTATATTCCACAAAACTGGAAAACCTACAAGAAATGGACAGCTTTCTGGACAGGTTCCACCTACCAAAATTAAATAAAGATCAGATTAATTACCTAAACAGGCCTATAACCCTTAAGGAAATTGAAGCTGTCATTAAAAACCTCCCCAAAGATAAAAGCCCTGGTCCAGATGGTTTCATTGCCGAATTCTACCAGACATTCAAAGAAGAATTACTACCGTTACTCCTCAAACTATTTCACACAGTAGAAACTGAAGGAATATTGCCAAATTCCTTTTATGAGGCCACAATTACCCTAATACTTAAGCCACTCAAAGACACAACAAAGAAGGAGAATTACAGACCACTTTCCCTCATGAATATTGATGCAAAAATTCTCAAAAAATTTTGGCAAACCACATACAACAATGTATGAAAGATATCATCCACCACGACCAAGTAGGCTTCATCCCAGAAACGCAGGGCTGATTTAACATACGAAAAACTGTAAATGTTATCCATCATATAAACAAACTCTAGGAACAAAACTACATGATCATATCCTTAGATGCTGAAAAAGCCTTTGACAAAATCCAACACTCCTTTATGATTAAAGCCCTGGAGAGATCAGGAATACAGGGAGAATACCTAAATATAATAAAGGCAATTTACAAGAAGCCGACAGCCAGTTTCAAACTTAATGGAGAACAACTCAATGCAATTCCACTAAAATCAGGATCTAGACAAGGATGTCCTCTCTCTCTTTATCTATTCAATATAGTTCTCGACATTTGGCTAAAGTAATAAGGGCACAAACAGAGATTAAGGGGACACAAATTAGAAAAGAAGAAGTGAAGCTATCTCTATTTGCAGATGATATGATTCTATATATAAGTCATCCACAAAATTCTTCCAAGGAACTGCTACGGCTGATAAACACCTTAAGCAATGTAGCAAGATACAAGATTAACTCAAAGAAGTCAGTAGACCTTCTATACAATAAAGACAGAAGTGCTTAGAAAGAAATAAGGGAAACATTACCCTTCATAATAGCTGCAAATAGTATCAAATACCTTGGAGTAACTATAACCAAAGAAGTAACAGATCTATTTGACAAAAATTTTGAATCACTGAAGAAAGAAATTGAAGAGGATATCAGAAAATGGAAATTTCTCCCATGTTCCTGGATAGGTAGGATCAACATAGTAAAAATGGCAATTCTACCAAATGTGATCTACAGATTCAATGCACTGCCCATCAAAATCCAAACACAATAACTTTTGGACCTTGTAAGAACAATACTCAATTTCATTTGGAATAACAGGAAAGCCAAGATTGCCAAAACAATTTTACTCAACAAAAGAACCTCAGGAGGTATCACCATCCCTGACTTCAAGTTATACTATAGAGATACAGTAATAAATACAGCCTGATACTGGCATAAAAACAGACTTGTGGACCAATGGAATAGAATTGAGGATCCAGACATTAACATAAAAACCTATCAATATCTGATCTTTGACGAAGAGGCCCAAAATATTCAATGGAAAAAAAGATAGTGTATTTAGCAAAGGATGTTTGCATAGCTAGATGTTAGTGTGTAGAAAAATGCAAATAGATCTGTGCCTGTCACCCTGCACAAAACTCAAATCCAAGTGGATCAGAGATCTCAACATAAACCCAGCCACTTTAAACTTGATAGAAATGAAAGTGGGAAATATGCTTCTATGAATTGGCACAGGCGACCACTTCCTAATTATAACAACAGTGGCACAGACACTAAGACCAAGAATCAATAAGTGGGATCTCTTGAAGATAAGAAGCTTCTCTAAAGCCAAGGACACTGTCAATAGGACAAAACAACAGCCTACCGAATGGGAAAAGATTTTCACCAACTCTAAAAGTTATAGAGGACTGATCTCTAAGATATATAAAGAACTCAGGAATCTAGAGCCCAAAACCTTGAACAATCCAATCAAAAAATGGGGTTCAGATCTAAAACGGGAATTCTCAGCCTAAGAATTACGAATTGCTGAAAGGCATCTAAAAAAGTACTCATCATCTTTAGCCATCAGAGAAATGCAAATCAAAACAACTTTGAGATACCACCTGACACCTGTCAGATTGGCTAAGATAAAAGGCACAGGTGATAACCTATGTTGGAGATGATGTGGAGCAAGGGGAACGAACACTCCTCCATTGTTGGTGGGAGTGTAAGCTTGTTCAGCCACTTTGGAATGCAGTATGGCGGTTTCTCAGAAAATTGTGAACCAATCTCCCCAAGGACCCTGCAATATCACTTCTGGGTGTATACCATAAAGATACACAGACATACCCCAAAGACATTAGCTCAACTATGTTCATAGCTGCATTATTTGTAATAGCAAAAACCTGAAAACAACCCAGATGTCCCTCAACTGAAGAATGGATTAACACGCTGTGGTACATCTGCACAATGGAATATTACTCAGCAGTAAAAAAAAATGATATCCTAAAATTGCAGGCAAATGGATAGACTTGGAGAATATCCTCCTGAGCCAGGTATCACAAACTGAGAAAGATAAACAGGGGATTTACTCACTCATTAGTGGTCTCTAAACATACAAACCAACAAGAAAAAAACAAAGCATGCCCAATGTGCAAACCACAACCACTGAACAGCTTGGGATCCGAAACACCCTGGACTTACTCCTTGGATCCCACCCCTCCTAGAGGAACACCTGACTCACTCTTGAGGGAGGGGGGAGAAAACTAGATCTGCCAGGAGTGGAGATTGAACTAAGAAATATTGGGCTAGTGGGATCATGGGACTGTCTGCTGGCTGACCATGGAGGGAGTGGGGAGTTGTGGGAAAGAAAGAATGACCTGATGTGGCAGGAGGGGGAAGGGACCTTGAATAAGGATATACAAGGATAGAAAGTGTGACTTCTTTGTTTATAATATTAATTATAATAATAATAAAAGAAAAAAGGAAAAAAAGAAAAATGAAAAAAATAAATTCTTTCTCAGAATTTCTGTTACTGTGATAATAAAAATCCAAAGAAATGTGATGATAATTTATAATCTCTTTTATCCCCCAATTATACAGTAAGATTTATTACAATGAAAGTTTCTCTTAATAATTTTCAACTTAAATATTACATATGAGAGTTAATTTTCCTGTACAGTTACTAATTTCCCTTGAACAAGGCACAGTAATTGTGACGTGAAGCCATTTCACCATCAGTGAGCCATTCCATATTCTGCCTTGAAGTTTGTGCTTCACTAACCTTGAGTTGAGTTTTCAGGACTCTCATCTAAAGAGTTTTTTGACAGTAGCAAAAGAAGCTTGCAAAATAATTTCGACTTGTTTTTACCAATTTCCTTATTTCTCAGTTATTTATACAAACATTCACTGAAGGATAAATTGTGAATATGCTTTACATATGACTTTTTAGTGTTTCAGTGAAAAATTTTCTGTTTTCTAATTTGTTTATTTTGATCACTTTAAGCTTCTTTTGTTTTTGATAATACTAAGATCAGGGACAAATGGCTATATATATATATTAAAAATATATGCCACAAATGCTTTAAACAACACATTACTTTATTCCTGAATGCTTAAAAACCACTACTTTCTGAATTTTATTATGCTCCAATAAGTAAATTTGCAGCATGAATGAGTATTTTTGTAAATGGGGAGATCATAAGAGTGGGTATAAATCTGAGAGGACTGAGCACTGAGTTTGATGGGGTACATGATGTAAAATCATCAAATAATATATATATATACATATATATATTAACATTACTTTTCCCAAACATCACTCTTCTTTTCTTCTACAACTTTCTATAGTTTACCTTCTCAGAGAATAAACAGTCATTAGTTCCTTCTAGCTTTATGCTAATGTGATGGATACAATACAATGAAATATGTAATCATTGTTAATTCGTACACTCTATGAGCTAAAATTGTCCAAGACTCCACAAAATTTGCATATTCATGAACTATTAGGTTCATGAAATCTGGTACATGACCTCACAGTGAAACCCAAATTCAAGCCCTGCACCTTGGTAAAATGTAATCACTTATTGGATGACAATAAAATTTCATGATTAAACTCTCTCTCAGATACATTAATTTCTCTAAAACAACTCTTGAAATTACAATTTTATTCACTTCTTATTTCAAAGAGCTCAGTGTCCTGGCACTCTCCAAAAATTTCCAAATTTCCATCTTCCCTTTCCCGATTTCTCCTTTTTTTCTTCCGAATTCAGTCAGCTTCTTTCTTTTTTTTTTTTTCTTCAGAATTTAGTCTGCTTCATTGTGTTACCTACTTTGGTGGGGATGGGAAGATGTAACTTTCAAAAGCTCCCCAAAGAAACATCAGTTGTCATTCATAGAAATATCTTTATTATATCAAATTAGGAGCCCATTCTTTTTAGTATGAAGAAATCAATAATTACAAATATTTTTTTAACTGAAAAGGTTCTATTTTAGCAATTTTATTTATATTCAGTATCTGTTATAAATACCTATGATTTTTTTCTAAAATTATTTCAGAATGTTATATATGTTATATATATAAAGAATGTTTTTCTTTTTGTTTAATGTCCCTACATCTGAATGTATATTCTCAGGTACAGCAGACAACTATAGTGATGGATGCATATTGCTCTTTCCAATTATTCATACGTATAGACCACAAGACATATTTCACATCATTTTTCTTTCAAAATTATTCAATGTTAGTATTAATTTAGTATTAATATTAAACATCAAACAATTAACAATTGACTATTGCATAATAATTTTGATCTGAACCATATAATAATCAATTGGATTTACAAATTTTATTTTTTAATATAGATCTGTAAAAATACTCAGTTCTCTTTTAAGAAGTCTCATCTGATAGAAGTTTTATTATAATGTAAAAATACTATGAGAAAACTTAAATTGCTACTGTACTTTGTATATTTCAAAAAGGGTAAATAATCTTTTTAATGGCACTAAATTCCCTTTCTAGCCCAAACAGTCTGGTCTGAGGTTCATAATTTGTTTGTACACCCTGGTGCTTTATAAGAGATTTTATTTTCATGACTGTAGCTCTAGAAGGATAAGCAAAGTATTTTTCGTTTTGCCAAGAAAATATTCTCTGCCACACTTTAGTTAATTCCCTTCTTAAGTACACTACACCTATTGCTATGACTATAGAGTTAGTAAATTATACTTTGGTTTATTAAACAAATGTTTTGCACAATAGAAACTGCAATGTTCTGCCAGTCATAGGGTTGAGCTTAAAATAAAGACATAAACTTTCAGTTTATTGTTTTTTTAAGGTTTATTATAATTTTTTACTCTTATATACTCAATATAATTCAATATCAGTCAGATAACCACAGATAATTATAATTACTGTGCTATTTTATTTTTTTCAAAATTTATACAAAGTTATTTAATATAACAATTATGCTTTCTTTGTATAACGCATGAAGAAAATTCTTTATCTCTCTATAGTGATCATAAGGCAAAGAATTGTATAAGAAATAACTATAAAAGAATTCCATGAGTCATCTAGGTATATAGAGTGTTGTTGACATTATTACTAATTGGCTTTGGGATATCTAAGATCATGATTCCACCTTATTAGACAGTTTTGCTTTTAATATGATTCTGGACTTCAGGCATCAGAATACATAAAGTTCCATAAATAGACCAAGAGACACTTGGCTATAACAAATACTCTACATCGTCAAGACAGTTACTTGTTACTGGTGTAGAGAAGAAGAGGATACACACTGAGCACAAGTCAACATTGCCTCAGGTTGTAGAGAGTTTTGTAAATGAAGAAAGAAGAAAATTAGTAATGGCAATCAAATTAGTCTGTCATGCTCTTTCTCTCACAGAGCAGGAAACCCATACCTACTATAGATTAATACTTTCACATGTCTTTCTCTTGCAGTGAAAAAAGGCCTATTTCTTGTCTTCTTAATGATGCTAGATATAAAACATCCTGAATAGAAATGGATAATAATGGTCATGGTGGATGATAGATTTTAGGTAATGTTGTATATGGTTTGCTGAATTTTGTTGAGATTTTAGCATCTATATTCATGAGGGAAATTGGTCTGTAATTCTCCTTCTTTGTTGTGTCTTTGAGTGACTTGGGTATTAGGGTAATTGTGGCCACATAAAAGGAATTTGGCAATATTCCTTCAGTTTCTACTGTGTGAAATAGTTTGAGGAGTAATGGCAGTAATTCTTCTTTGAATGTTTGGTAGAATTCTGCACTGAAGCCATCTGGACCTGGGCTTTTTTTGCTCGGGAGGCTTTTAATGACAGCTTCAATTTCCTTTAGGGTTATAGGTCTGTTAAGGTAATTAATCTGGTCTTCATTTAAATTTGGTAAATGGTACCTGACCAAAAAGCTATACATTTCTTCTAGGTTTTCCATTTTGTGAAATATAGATTATCAAAGTATGATAATACTTTGGATTTCCTGGGGATCTATTGTTATTTCCCACTTTTCTTTTCTGATTTTGTTGACTTGGATACTCTCTCTGTGCTTTTTAATTAGTTTGGATAAGGGATTATCTATCTTATTGACTTTCTCAAAGAACCAATTCTTTGATTGATTGATTCTTTGTATTGTTCTTTTTGTTTGAATTGTATTGATTTCAACTCTAAGTTTGATTATTTCCTGAACTCTACTCCTTCTAGATGACTTTGCTTCATTTTTTTTCCTTCTGGATAGACAAATTACATTTTGATCATTCAGCTTTACAATTATTCATTGAAATTATATTCAAGGCACAATCCAAAATAAGAGAAAATAATAAAGTGAACCCAAGTGTCTTATGAAGAAGCAGGTAAAATTAGCATTTAAAAGGGCAAGAGACATTGAACAATGCTCACCTAGACAGTTATGTCATACTACACTTTCAAAAGCTTTCAGATATGTTCACTCTTCCCAACTGTTGCTAGTTAAGAGTGCCAGAGCTGCTACTTAAAGCAATGTGGATCCTGCAGTGCACTATAGTTACACTAGACCCTGGGTAAAGTTTTTTTTTTTTTCTTTTTTTCTTATAAATGAAGTCACATTTTATATCCCTGTATATCCTTAATCAAAGTCCCTTTCCCCTCCCACCACATCTGTTCATTCTTTCTTCTCCACCTCTCCCCACCCACCCCCCACCTAGGGCAGGGGATCCCAAGGTCTCAAGGTCCCAATATTGCTTAGTTCAGCCTCCAGTCCTGGCAAATCCACTTATCTCACCATAACTTCAAGACTGAGTCAGTTGTTCCTCTAGGGGGAGTGTGATCCAAGGGGTCAATCTAAGGTGTTTCTGATCTCAGGCTGTTCAATGGTTGTGGTATGCAGCTTGGGCATGCTTTGCTTTTTTTGTTTGTTTGTTTTGTTTTGTTTTTGGTTAGAGTCCACTAATGAGTGAGTACATCCCCTGCTTATCGTTCTGTGTTTTTGATACATCATTCAGGAATAAATTCTCCAAAACCATTCATTTCCCTGCAAATTTTAGGATATCATTCTTTCTTACTGCTGAGTAGTATTCCATTGTGTAGATGTACCACAGTTTGTTAATTCATTCTTCAGTTGAGGGGCATCTAAGTTGTTTCCAGGTTCTTGCTAGTACAATAATGCAGCTATGAACATACTTGAGCTAATGCCATTGGAGTGCGACTGTATATCTTTAGGGTATACAACCAAAAGTGGTATTGCTGGGTCTGTGGGGAGATTGATTCTCAGTTTTCTGAGAAACCGCCATGCTCCATTCCAGAGTGACTGAACAAGCTTACAATCCCATCAACAATGAAGGAGTGTTCCCCTTGCTCTGCACCTCTCAAGCATAGGTTATCATCTGTGTCTTTTATCTTATCTTGCCAATCTGACAAGTGTCAGGTGGTATCTCAAAGTTGTTTTGATTTGCATTTCTCTGATGGCTAAAGATGGTGAGCACTTTATCAAGTGCCTTTCGCCATTCATATTTCTGGTTAGAATTCCCTTTTTAGTTCTGAACACTATTTTTTGATTGGGTTATTCAAGGTTTTGGGCTCTAGATTCTTGAGTTCTTTATATATCTTAGAGATCAGTCCTCTGTCACTTTTAGGGTTGTTGAAAATCTTTTCCCATTCTGTAGGCTGTCGTTTAGTTCTATTTACAATTTCCTTGGCTTCACAGAAGCTTCTCAGCTTCAGGAAATCCCACTTATTGACTGTTGATCTTAGTTTCTGTGCCACTGGCATTAGATTTAGGAAGTGGTCACCTGTGCCAATTCGTAGAACTGTATTTCCCACTTTCTTTTCTATCAAGTTCAAAGTGACTGCGTTTAACTTGAGGTTTTGATCCACTTGGATTTGAGTTCTGGGCAGGATCTATTTGCATTTTTTCTACACACTAACATCCAGATATGCCAACATCATTTGCTAACTATACTATCTTTTTTCCATTGAATATTTTGGGCCTCTTTGTCAAAGATCAGCTGTTCATATGTTTTTGGGTTAATGCCTGGATCCTCAATTCTGTTCCATTGATCCACAAGTCTGTTTTTATACCATTTTTTAAATCAATTTTATCTTATATCCTGCCACATTGGTAAAGGTGATTATCAGTCATAGAAGTTCCTAGGAAAAATTTTGGTGGTCACTTGTGTATACAATCATATCATCTGCAACTAGAGATAGTTTCACTTCTTCTATTCCAATTTTTATCCCTTTAATTTGCTTTCATTCTCATACTGCTTTAGCAAAAACTTAAAGAACTATATTGAATAGATAAGGGAAGAGAGTACATCCTTGTCTAGTTCCTGATTTTAGTGGAATTACTTTGAGTTTTTCTCCATGAAGATTGAGGTTGGCTGTCGGCTTCTTGTAGATTGTATTTATTATATTGAGATATTGTCCCTGGATTTCTGCTCTTTCCACAGCTTTTATCACAAAGGAGTGTTGGATTTTATCAAAGGCTTTTTCCGCATCTAAGGATATGATCATGTGGTTCTGTTCCTTTAGATTGTTTATATGATGGATAACATTTACGGTTTTTCGTATGATAAACCAAACATGCTTTTCTGATATCAAGCCTACTTGGTTATGATGGATGACATTTATTATATATTGTTGTATATGTTTTGCCAAAATTTTGTAGAGAATTTTAGCATATATATTCATGAGAGAACTCTGTCTGTAATTCTCCTTCTTTGTTGTGTCTTTGAGTGGCTTGGGTATTAGGGTAATTGTGGCCTCATAAAAGGAATTTGGCAATATTCTTTCAGTTTCTACTGTGTGAAATAATTTGAAGAGTAATGGTAGTAATTCTTCTTTGAAAGTCTGGTAGAATTCGGCACTGAAACCATCTGGATCTGGGCTTTTAATATTAGGGAGGTTTTTAATGACAGCTTCAATTTCCTTAAGGGCATGTTTAGGTAATTAATCTGTTCCTCATTTAGTTTTTGTAAATGGTACCTGTCCAGAAAGCTGTCCATTTCTTCTAGGTTTTCCATTTTTGTGGAATATATATTTTTGAAGTATGACTTGATAATTCTCTGGATTTTCTGGGGGTTTCTGTTGTGTCCCCTTTTTCATTCCTGTTTTTGCTCATTTGGATACTCTGTCTTTGCTTTTTGATTAGTGTTGATAAGGGCTTATCTATCTTATTGACTTTCACAAAGAACCAACTCTTTAATTCATTGATTCTTTGTATTGTTCTTTTTGTTTCAATTGCATTGATTTCAGCTCTATGTTTGATTATTTCCTGTCATCTACTCCTTCTAGGTGAATTTGCTTCTAATTGTTCTAAGGCCTTTAGCTGTGCTGTTAGTTTTCTAGTATGGGATTTCTGTAGAATTTTCATATAGACATCTAGTGCTATGAATTTTCCTCTTAAGACTGCTTTCATTGTGTCCCATAAGTTTGGGTACATTGTAGATTCATTTTCATTAAATTATAGATAGATTTTGATTCCTTTCTTAATTTCTTTCTTGCCCCAGAGGTAGTTCAACTGAGCGATATTTAGTTTCCATGAGTTAGTAGGCTTTCTGTGATTTTTGATGTTGTTGAACACTATCTTTAGGCCCTGGTGGTCTGATATGATACACGGGATTGCTTCCAATTTTTAGTACCTATTCATATTTGCTTTATGTCCAATTATGTGGTCATTTTTAGAGAAGGGTCCATGAAGAGCTGAGAAATATGTATATTCCTTTGCATTTGGGTAGAAGCTTCTGTAAATAACTTTTAAATCCATTTGCCACATGACCTCTGTTAGACTCCTTAATTCTCTGTTTAGTCTCTGTCTGGTTGCCCTATCCAGGGGTAAAATTGGGGTCTTGAAGTCTCCTACAATTAGGGTGTGAGAACTGATGTGGGATTTGAGCTTTAGTAGTGTTTCTTTTACATAGATAGGGGCCCTTATATTAGTGGCATAAATATTCAGGATTGAAATTTCCTCTTGACCAATTTTTCCTGTGATGAATAAGTAATGTCCATCTTGGTCCCTTTTTATTGCTTTTAGCTTAAAGTTTACTTTGTTAGATATTAGGTTTGCAACCCCCGCTTGTTTCTTAGGATCATTTGACTGGAAAATCTTTTCCCAATCCTTTATTCTAAGCCTGTGTCTGTCCTTGCAGTTGAGGTGTGTTTCCTGAAGGCAACAGAAAGATGGCTTCTGTTTTTGTATCCATTTTGTTAGTGTGTGCCTTATTACAGGCGAATTGAGTCCATTGATATTAAGGGATATTAGTGACCACTGATTGATGTTTCCTACTAATTTTGGTAGTAGCTCCTATGTATTTCCTTTCTCTGGGCTTTTCTTCTATGGGATTATTGATTGCTTATGGTTTCATGGTTGTATCTGGGATCCTTAGGTTGGAATTTTCTCTCTAATGCTTTCTGGAGTGCCAGATTGGTAGATAGGTATTTTTTGAGTCTTTGTCATGAAATATCTTGTTTACTCCATGTATAGTGATTGATAATTTTGCTTGGTATAATAGTCTAGGTTGGCAACCATGCTCTTTTAGTGTCTTTATAATGTCTGACCAAGCCCTTCTTCTTTTCATTGTTTCCATTGGATAGTCAGGTGGTTTCTGATGAATCTGCCTTTATAAGTTGGCTCTTTTCTTTTGCAGCTCTTAAATTTTTTTCTTTGTTCTGTATGTTGTATGGCTTGATTATTATGTGACGAGCAGACTTTGGGGGGGGTCATATCTAAGTGGTGTTCTGTAAGCTTTTTGTTCTTCATAGGCATTTCCTTCTTTAAGTTAGGAAAGTTTTCTTCTATGATTTTATTGAATACATTACCTGTGCCTTTGAGCTGGTATTCTTCTCCTTCTTCTATTCCTATTATTCTCAGGATAGGTCTTTTTCTTAGTGTCCCAGATTTCCTGAACATTTTGTGTTATGGCTTTTTTGATTTTTGTATTTTTTTGACTGATGTATCTATTTCTGCTACTGAGTCTTCCATTCAAGAGATTCTCTTTTCCATCTCTTGGGTTCTGTTGGTTTTGCTTGTATCTGTAGTTCCAGCACTATTCTTCATATTTTCTATTACCACCTTTGCCTCATTTTTTGCCTTTTTTATTTTTTCTATTTCAGTTTTTAGTTCCTGGAATGTTTCCTCATTTTTTGGTTTACCTTTTCTTGGTTTTATTTCAAGAATCTGTTTAGCTCTTCCAATTTTTTGCTTGTATTTTCTTCTATTTCTTTAAGGGAAGTTTTTATATGTAGAAATGGTAAATATTAATTTACTACTTTGTTTTATGTAATATATTCTAAAAAACAAATAGTATATATTATGATCATATATCATTATATATACAATATTATATAATAAATATATATTATAAAAGATCTTGTTTTAATATAATATATAGTATTCTTTTATCAACATATTTCTTCTCTTTTCTGCTTTCTACTCCTCTTATGTACCTTCTATTTCCCACTCATATCCATTGTTTCTTCTGTCATTCTTAGTATATATAATATGTGTGTTTTTATGTGTATGCTTATCATGTTTTATTTATATGAGGTTTTTTTCAGAGATGTCCATTGGTATTGGATTACTATGTGGTTGTTTCCACAAAATATATTATTTCTTTCATTCTTATGTTCCACAGTTGCTTGTAGTTCCTCACACAGAGTTGACGTCCTGAGATCTTGCCTTCTTTCACTTTAGAATATCTGATTGGTGTTATCCTTTGTTTATGCCATGTTGAGGAGGCCATGTTTCAGAGACCATGTTGATGAGGCTATGTTAAGGAGGTCATGTTGAGGAGGCAATAAATGTGTAGTTTCTTGGTATTTCTTGGAGATGTAACCTCATAGCTAACACCCTGCAATTCTAGCTTTTACAAAGTTTTAGCCCCCTCTCCTAAAATAAGAGATACTTTTAAACACAGGTATTGCATTATAGATTTTTAATTGGGAGTTGGACACCATAGGATATCTTGACATCTGAATTTTGATGGCTTGTGGTTTGTTTTTTTTTTTTTTTGTAATTGTGGTAGTTTCAGTAAAAGAGGCTACCATAGGATTATACATTTGAATGCTCAGTCATCAAGCATTGATACTACTTGAGAAAAATGTGGATATATATGGTGGAGAAAATGTGTCGCTGAGGGTGGGATTTGATGTCTGAAAAGCCTAAGGCAGGTCCCCTCCCTCTCTCTCTCCCTCCCTCCCTCTCCCCCCTCTCTCTCTCTTTCTCTCTGCCCATGCATCCAAAACTAGAACTTTCAGCTGCTTCTCCAGTACCATATTCTTTTTGCATGCTGCTATGCTCCTTTCCATTATGACAATGAACTAAACCTCTGAAACTATAAGTAAACCCATATTAAATACCTTCTTTTATGACAGTTGCCATGGTCATGTTGTTTATTCACAGCAATAGAACAATAACTAAGATACCTGTTATTAAAGAAACATCTCTTTGAAACAGATTGAGATGATAACAGCATATTCTTTAATTATGTTCTAAACTTTTTTCTTAAAATTGGAGCTCTAATATCTCATTGAATAATTTTTTCTTAAATTATTTTATTCTTAACTTTATACATAAAAAGGCTTTGATGAAATATGCATGATGAATTATACCAGTTGTAAAATTGTTTCTTATATAAATATGAAATTAAAGATTTTAAAACAATTTAAATGATTTTTTGATTAAATTAATTTAAAAATGATGGTAAACATGCAAATTGTTGAAAACAATTTAGGATGAGCTATAAAAATGGTATGTGGTGGGAGGGGGAAGGGATCTTGAATAAGGATATACAAGGATAGAAAATATGACTTCTTTATTCATAATAATAAAAAAAAAGTGGAAAAAAAAGAAAATGGTATCTGTCACTTTGATCCAGTATCCAAAGTCTTTTATGGTAAAAAAGTTTGTGTCTGTACTTCATGCTTTGCTGTGCATTTTATATGAGTGTGTGTTTGTTGTGTTTGGGAGAGTTTTGTGTGTTTGTGATATAGCACTTAATCTGAACTTGCGATAAAAGGATATAACCTTAGCTGAATGTATAGTGATGACTGTTTCCAGAACAATACATACATAAATTTAATACATTCAGAATCAGCCCAAAGATGAAATGGCATGATGAATGAAACACATATTAAGTTTGACCTTATGGGCACTCTCAGATATGAAATATGAATGTCAACTAAATGATGTAAAAAGCAGTTTGATTACTTTTATCAAGGCACACAAGAAAGTTACTGAAATGATAGATGATTCTTGAGAGAACATAATGGAGTTCATATGAATTGTATGCATTTTGATTTTTGTACACAGGCATGAAATACATTTTGCTTTTATTAATTTTGTTAAAATTTATAGAGAAATAAATGTATGTAATTTTTAAAAATAATTATTTAAATGGTGAGAAATATTTAGTTTAAAATAAAATAGTAATTGAATACAATAGAGAAACATGTGGCAAACCTAACCTTAAATATAAAACATACAAACCCCACAAAGAACATATCTGAAACCAGGGAAGAGAAAAATAGCACACAATAGTAGTACACATCATTATTGTATACAATGTAATTTTTCCATTACATAATTAGGCATATTCAAGACTAAAAAAATTAACAGAGTAAAGATATGCTTCATTTTAGTTTTCAATATCTCACATAAAATATATGGAAGAATGTAAGAAATAAAAATCTTCTTTTGCCTGAAAGTTATGTGAAGAGATAAATACTGACTTACCTTGACAATGACTTATCAAACAAAAATCTCTTGGGATTTTGTAAATAGTCTGTGAAATGAAGTAGGGCTTATTTCCAAATATGACAACCTAAGTTTATAGATATTTCTAGTTGGTACAAAAACAACAAAATGAAGTTTACCACATTGGAAATAAGATCCACTCAAGTATTTAATTAGACTTTTTTCACAGAAAAGCTCAATTGGAATAAGATAGCAATTATAAGAACCTAAATTTTGATTTTTTTAAATTATAAAGAACTCCGTTTGATTTTGAAGGATGTAATTGATAAATATGAAAATTCATAAATGTTTATACCTATACTAAACTTTATATATATGAAACATAGTTTGGTATTTTGATGTAAGGATACATGTAAAATGATAATCACATTTAATATAATTAATACTTTCATTTTCTCACTCAGTTTTTGTGTCTGTTTATGTGTGTGTGTTTGTTGAGAACATGTCATTTCTGTGTCATACATATACTTTAGAAGCAAATTGAAACATTGCTATTTTACATTCCTTCTCATGAATCCTTGTTACTTAAGTGAAATTTCAGACTTTTAGCATCTAACTTTAAAGAAAACACAAATACAAAACTTATTTATGTGTCTTTAATTTGCCTGAATTTTTGAGTTATTTGATAATAATTAGACACCATAGTGTTATTAAATTCAGTTATGATTATTTTGTCTACTTCACCTAATACTGAAATAAAAAGTTTAAAACAGTATTTTGATATTTATAAGTTACTATTAAAGAATAAAGAAAGGTACATTGATTTGATTTCTAGGAGTTAAGAAATAACTAAAACATTTGAATTTGTACTAGCCTAATTTTCCTTCCCAGCATCATTCAAGACTAACGGGTCATCTTGGATTTATTCACCATGGCTGGTGGTTTTGAAGAGCTGTACAAACACTGGAAATGTGCTCCTGAGTTCACACATACAATAAAATTACACACTATCAACCTTTTCTGTTAAAGCCAACTTAGTTTCATGGTCTCAAGCTTTCTGTCAACTTTGTGAGGCTACATTACAGAGTGAGGAAGACAAGCATTCTTGACCTAGCATATGTATGTTTTACAACATGACTAACTTAGTCAAGCTTCATATCCCTTGGCAATCATAAAGTTAATTTAAAGGTAATGTAAGATTGAATTTAACATTGTTCCCTCGAATGAGGAGGGTGAAAACTCTGACTTCATGACATAGTAATATTTACATACTTTTATCCTCAGGAACAAACAAAAGGGAGGTTGTAATGGCATGCTTTTTATCAGACTCTCATTGTCTGGCTTCTAGAGCTTTCACAAAATAATAAATTTGACTTCCATCTTAGCTCATTGGTTCTGGATTCTCCTAGGACATATTTGCATTGCACAACTGTCATATAACCTGCAGAAATTAGCTATTTATTTGAGAAAGTCAATAGAAAAATAAGTCATTTTTGAATATCGAATAGTTTAATCACTCTTAACAGAAATGAATTTTCAGATTTACTTCCAAATACACTATCTCTGAATCTACTGGGTTTATTTTTTTATTTATTTAGATCTGTCTTCTTCACACAAGGTCCAAGTATGCTGTAGTTTCATGGACCTCAGCATGTAGTGACTTAAATCGTAGCTCCAAATTAATAATATTTATGATTAGATCCACATGTTGTAGGTGTTTGTAATTTTATTATTTCTGTTTTTCAGAGAATTGGCTAACTAAGGGTAGCTTTTTCCTTAGATATTATGTCATAACTTTTAGGATTAAGAACACTTAGCTTCTAACTTTTATTCTTTTGTACCTTCTTAAGGAGCAAGAAAGTATGCCACCAATGTGCTTTTACTTATTCTTGAAAAACAGAAAATGTGCCCATGTGTCTATTAAAATAATAAAATGGAATTGGTGTCAACAAATCAGTTATGTTTCACCAATGTTGATTCTCAAGAAATAAACTCCACATTTACATTTTTCTAGACAACCTGAGCTTTTCATTACTTAACATTAAAAATAGAAGAATATAACTTGGTGCTGAAAGACTAAGTATAGAGCTAGTAAAAAAAAAACATAAATTGAGGATTATGCTTAATAAAGACCCATATTAAGAGAAAGCAGGATGAGGAAAAACATTCTTAATGAGATAAATGTCCATTTCATGGTTTTAATTTCAATAAGTTGCTTAACTGGCACAGCCTGACTTTCACATCAGAACATAAAAGTCCTCAAACTCTGCTTTGCAAAACTACCTCGAAGAAAAGGTGTACAGTGGAATGCAGTCCTCTTTCAATAAGCTCTTCCCACAGACTCACATAAAGCCTTATTTATTACTTTATTATTGCCAGTTTGGCCTGAAGCAACATCCAGGAGAACAATTTAAGCTGAGTTTTTCCTCCAAACTGTTGAAAGTAATAATGAAAACTCTTTTTCAGGGATGCAAATCACCACAAACCTGCACATTTGGGGCTTGAACAAAATTTAGTCTAACCTAGAGTGAGAGAGAAAAGTTTTCTGAACAATCCATATTATGACTATGGAATCTTTATTCAAACAGTCTGTTATTTTAATGACATATTTTTTAATACTGTACTAACTTCTTTTGATATATTGTTGATTGGCACTTTCTCACAGACATATATATCACATCACTGAAATTATTTTCATATTTTTTCCTTTCCAATAAAATGTTTATATTGTCTATTTATATTAAATTAATAGAATCTATATGGTGATGAATTTGAAGACTGAGTAAGTACATAGACTTTTAATATTCAATTATATAAATACTTGATAAATTTTCAACAACTCATTATCCTAACATTTATTTTAACATGATTACTAGATGTTACGTTTAAAAGGTATCGTCTGTGTATTTAAAGTTTGGTTGCTTTAATTTGTATGCATGTTATGAGGAAGAAGTTTTCACTTGTAATGACAATAGGTCTGTAATGCAAATGAAAAGTCTTTTGTCTACTAAGCAAGATAGTATTTACTTATGTATAAATGAAAATTTTAGTTATATAGATATAATTTCAAGAGCTGAAAACTTTGGATTTTTTAACTGATGGAAAGAAATGTTTATATTTCACGTGGTGAAGAATAAAGGACATTAATCAATGATGACAGTACTTCTTTACCATTTAACATTGAGGCATTATAAACTTGAGAAGAAATTTGATTCATTAGGGACACAACTTTGGTCAGAAGGCTCGTTTATTTCATTTGACACTCTCCAATTTATCTTTGGATCTGTCTAGATGATTAAAGAGCTGAGGGTTTAGATTGCATTACTTAGGTTATTTATCTGATTGTTTATTATAAAATTCAATTGTAGTTTTAGGCTATTGGGTGATATTCTAGGACATAAAATCAAAGAGCAAATCTTAGAAATTATGTTTATCATTCAGATAATGTTTCAAACATCCTGTGATGCTTCATATGCCTTTTTTTTTAAATGATGTCCCCTTAATTGAAAAAGTCCTTCTACTTTTACTTAATTATTTTTGAGACTTTCATACTTTATATTATTACCAACTATTCCTCCCAATATTTTAGTATTCCAGTCTCTCTCTCCCTCTGTCTCTCTGTCTCTGTCTCTGTCTCTGTCTCTCTTTCTCACTCTCTTTTTCTCTTTGTGTGTTTCATGTTCGATTTATTATAGTTAAACACATACATATCTCATAAAATAATTTAAAATTATATTCTAATTTTGAATATATGTAAGTAAAGATAATTTAAACATCCATTCTTTATCAAAGGAACTTAAAGAAGCTACTTTTGCAGAAGAAGGTGACTATTATATAGATCTACAACTTGTCAAAAATGCAGAGAACAATTAATAGTGGAATGTTTAACTACATTCCTATATCGAAAATGTAACCCTACACATATGACTCAGGAAAAATTGCAGAAGAAGGGTTGGAATGATTATGGGACCTGAAGACTGCAAAATATTGTCTTTTACAAATCTCTCAGTCTTAATAGTTTTCTCCTTTGTTTTGGTTTTTCACATTGATCTTAGAATTTTGCAACTGACTATAATTTCTTCTTTTCTTTTACTCTTTTTTGCTAAGTACTTAATCTCCTGGTTGTGAAGATGTAAATCTCTAGTTTACATTAATGTATCTTCTATTTATATTTACTTCTTCCTAGCTGCAAGAAATTTGTTGTGTTGTTACACTTTTCAGTGTTGCAAGGGTTTATATTATTGTTATCTCCACATCTTTCCTTCAAATATTCATTCTTTACTTTGTTGCCATCTTTATTTTTGTACACAAAATATTTTGCTGTCAGAGTCTATAGAAATCTATCCATGTCATGATCTTGGTGATACTTTACATGACAGCTCTACCTGTATTTTAACAGAATGAAACAATTCTAATCATAGTTGTTTCAACAAAATTCCTTATATTAGAAAATTTCCTCTCTCCTTGATGTTCTCTCTTCCCCAGCATTCCTTGTCTCATTTTAATACATTTAAGCTCCCTCTAGTAAAGCTTGTTAATAGTTTTTTTCTTGATATGGTTTCAATTCATGCCTTTGGAACACTGTTTGAGCATTTTTTTTCTCTTGCTCCTCATCAGACAGTAGAGATTCTTTTTACTTAATGTAAATTTTTTCTTACAGTTCAGAAAGATAAATTTCTCATTTCTCAATAATATCTATTAAAATGACAAAATCTCCAAAACAATTGTTAGATTTTTTTTGTTTGTGCTATAAAATCAATAAACTTTAGGTTTTGGATGGAGTGGTACAATCTTTCAAATTTTGTTCTTAACATGAGTGCACTATAAAGCAATAGATATGTGAATGTAATATATACAAGGCTTGCCCACTTTGACTGACCACACCCACAGTAAATGACCATGCCCACAGTGACTGACCACACACTTTCGCTGACCATGAGCACTTTGACTAGCCATTCCCACATTGACTGTACATGCCCAGTTTGATAGACTAGCCACACTATGATTGACTGAGCAGGCCCACTTTGATGTCAGCATCTCTGACAACCATCAGTTTTACTATGAGAATAGAGAATATATACATCACTGTAGTTTCTGGACATCCTTTCTAAACCTTTAGTAGCATACTAAATTACCACAGTACAAACAACTCATCAAACTATGATAGGTTCATATTAAAGAAAAGAAAAAGTGTCCCACTTGTATTCATAATCAGACCTTACCTTCTAGCTCTGCTGGGCAAGTGAGTAAAAGCATTAGCCTGCATTTTTTAGGGCCTTCTCGAGGCTCTTTGTCCAACCACATGCAGGGATGTATCCCACACTTAGCACTGCTATTTAAAGACTTGTTTGTAGCTTGAAGAAATTTATTATAAATGATAGTTAAATCCTGGTGTTACTGAGAAAACTAGGAACTTGAAATTCAAATTAGATATTTTGAGTAAACTAAAAGCATCAACCACTTGTTCAAAATATATATGAAATTATAACGATATAACTATGGCTTTCTAAATAAAACTTTTAATTTCTCAATGATTGATAATACATTTATTTTTATGTATGAGTATGGAAATCAGGCTACTGATAAAAGAATATTTTGAAGAAACTTATTTTAAAACATCCAAAAATTCCCTCATAGTTTCTATGAGATATCTACCAGGGAAGCACTGCATTAGCTAATTCAAGATGATGAAGACTACTGTCAGATATTTTACTTATAATGTTCCATCAAATTAACTTGGGCACATTGAATTAATCCTCTGACAGCAATAAAAGAAAATTTAAAAATCCTAAAATACACAAGAAATTCAAGAAATAATGAAATATAATATTACCTTATTTTATTTTAAAAGTTTTCTGTTAGATATGTTTCAGTCTTTCAGCATGCATACCTTATACAGCATAATGAGTACTTCATTATGACATTTCCTAGGTAATATGTGGTAAAGTTGCATACAACTAACAATTTTTTCTATGTTAGAAAGAACTTTTAACAAGCTGTTGATAAATTCCTATTGCTAAAGACAACATCTACACAACTCATTGAATATAGCATTTATCAATTCAAAATATATCGTATAAAGAAAACCTATTTTCAAAAAACAAGAGAAAAGGGTGGCTGGAGAGATTGGTCCGTGTTTAGGAGCATTTTCTGCTTTTCCAGAGGCCCAGGTTCAGTTCTGATCACCCACTGAACAGCTAATAACTGCCCATAACTCTAAAATGTGACACCTTAACATAGACAAATATGTAGGCAAAAAAAAACAATGAACATAAAATAAAATAAAGTCTTTTTAAAAAAAGAGAAGAAAGACTTTTAAAAAAATACTCTTTTTAAGAATGAAAGTATTTAGCTATGTATAAAACTCAAGGTCAGATGGTACAATAGTAATTAATCAATTATTTACTCTTTAGAATTTTTAAAGGAAAATGTGACATGAATATAAATTAGTTTTATTTATTTAGTTCCATTAAAGATATATGGAACATAAGAAAGCTGATGGAAGGATGATGCAAGTACATAATACAGAAGTAGTTGTATATAAGAATAATAATATATAAGAAAGGCAGTAAAATATATAAGTAGAAAACTCAAACTATAAACATTTTATACCATATACCAAAAGTAATTCGAATGGGATTAAGATATAAATAAGACGTGAGATGTTTATAACATCTAGAAAAAATGCAAAATTTTCATGTAATTGGATTCCTGGAATCCTGAACCAAAAGCACAGACAAGCAAAACTAAACTGGTCATATGAAATTTTAAGCCTAAAATGTTCATGTACCAAAATCACAGTAAACATAAAAATCAGACCTAATTAAGAGAGTATTCACAAGATGTGAATGTGATGTGTTAGTATGTAGACTACAAATATCTACTGTGGCTCTACAATAAATGTGAGTAAAGGATACGAATAAAACTTTTGCAAAGGTGATTGGAAAGGGTGAAGCTAGTATGGTCAATACTATAAGGTTCTTTCAAATGTAGTGCTTGAGTCAACAATCTCACTTCTGTATATATAGCCAAAAGAATTTAAAACAAGTTTTAAAACATATATGCATGTCCAAATCTATAAAAATAATGTCATAAATCATTACTAATTTATGAATATATCAATAGCAACCAAAACAGGTATATTTTTTAATCTGTAAATACATGGGTATTATTTTGCAGTAGAAAGAATACTTGTCATATGTGATAATAGTCATTATGGTTGGGGCATTCTATTAAGTAAAGTCAGCCATCACAAGAAGGTAAACATTGTATAATTCCACTGATGTGAAATATGATATGAAGTTCATATATAAATAATATATAAAATAATTGTTATTGCCTGTGAAAGGGAAGAAAGGGGATAAGATAATGTTTTACAGAGTTTCAAACTATCAAGATGAAATTGTCATAGGCATTTCATTTTTTTGTAACATTATAAATTTGCTTAACACCATTTCCCTGTATAGATAATATTGTTCAGATAGTAAAGCAAGATATTTTTAACAGAAAAATATTTTTTTAAGGTACACAATTTGTAGGTCTTTTTCTCAATTCAAAGTTGTTATCTAAAATGCAAAATAATTTAAAAACAGAAAACACAGTTTAGGTATTAACATGAAGCTTTCTAGTTGTAAAGTATGACATAAGTTTCAGCATTTGAAGGAAGCTTAAACTGGATGGAGATTCTTTCTCTCTATATATACATACATAGATGATAGATAGATAGATACATAGATAGATAGATACGTACATACATACATATAGATACATAGATTGATAGACTGACAGACAGGTAGGTAGATGAGACATATGACAAGTTATATGTTCATAAAAGCCAACAGATAAACATTTTTCTTTGTATTATTTCTCCTATTATACCATCTTTGCTCCCAAACAATTATTCTTTTGCAATTAATTAACAACATATAAGCAAACCAAGTATATTTCAACCACTTCCTTTGTACTTGCAGGCATGTGTTTGTCTTTTTAGTGTAGTAGGTTCCTATTCTATCTTTACTCTATAAAACTTTACTCAATGAGTCTAGCCAATCATAAATTTTTCTTTTTTCTTTATACAATAGTCCCACTTAACTTCTTTTGCAACTTTGCTTCTTTTTCAAGATATACAACTAAACCTGTGATTAATTTTGTACAAAACATGACCATTGAACTCAGACATAACTTTGGCTTTAGAAACATAATAGCTTCCTTTGATTATTAACCTGTTTTTCCGAAGGCAGAATTCATGGCTTCATAATGCATGAAACTTTTTTATTCTTATTTTTCATCTTCAGCAAGTTTCACAGCTAACAAAAGAGAAAGTGACTTCTAGTATTATTTTTGTCTTATATATCTTATTTGAGTAACTGGCAAAGTAATCTAAACCATTTCTAATCATCTTTACCAACTGGCCTAATCACTTGTATCTTTAAATTATAGATCTAACTAAGCATCATTGTTTTATAAAAAAAAAATCTTCTTCATTATAATCTGCAAGTAAATTGCTCTGTCATGAGTAGGAATTTTCCATGAAACACTATACTAGATACAGTGTGATTCTTTCATGTAGTAATCACTCTATGCCACATACAGCAAGTACATGATAGCAGCAAGCAGGAGCAGGCACAGAAAAAGCAAAGGACATTCTGAAGACAAACCCTCAGGCCTTTGCCTCTCTGGGGTGCATTCATCATGGCTTTGCCATCCAGTGTGTTGTACTATATAAGCTCATTGCTGACTGCAGCTGCTTCCACATGGCCACCACCAGGATATCTCTTTGTAGATAATTAAATCTAGATATTCATTTCTATATTCAGTCATTCATTTAGAGTATATCAGAAATCAGAACCCAGGGAACCAATAAAATATATGGGAACACTTCAAGATATGTATGTAAATGAAAGCTTTCAAAAACAAGACTGCTATACTTTAAGACATAGAAAATTACACAGTAAAAGAATTAAGAATAAAGACAGCTTTAAAAGGAGAAAGAAATATTTGAAAATTATATATCTGGCATGAGATGAATGTTTAGATTTATATAAAGAACTAAAATTTAAATGCTGAACTTATTCAATACAAAAGGATAAGCAATTTGAATATATAATTCTCAAAATACTACAAAATCTGAGTATATACATATATAGTATATATATTTATGTACATACACATGTTTAACATTCTAGCCATCAGGTCAGTGAAAATTAAAACAACTTAATTTCTTTCTTTTAAATTGACTATCATCAAAAGAAGAAGTTATCATAGTGTGGTGATATGTTGTATTTTTAATAGAACCAGTGTGAAATATCAGAGAGAAGGTCCACCCACAGTCAAGCCTGTAGGGTCAGGGAGTGGGAACTTATGCCTTGAATCCTAGTATGATGAAAGACTGGGAGTGGTGGTGCCTTGCCTTTAATCCCATAACTCCAGAGACAAAGACCTTTCTGTGTTTCTGTGAGTTTAAGACTTAAATACCAAATAGTAGTAGCTCACACTTTTAATCTAACCTGAATGTGAAACATCTGGGTGAAAAAGTTATTTAAGGCAGGCATAGGAAGATAGAATCTATGAGGAGTGAGGCTGAGAAAGCTGGAAGCTAGCTTGGCTGAGTGAGATTTGACTGTGGTCTGTTTTTCTCCTTATGATATTCCAGTTTTTCCCCTGTATCTGGCTCTGAGTTTCAGTTAGAAACAACCAAAACTTGTGTGACAATAAAGCTTTTGGTTTATTCTTTTATATCTTTGTTTACATCCCACAGAAGAAGAATGAACTTAACTTTAAAAATAAAGATGCACATAACATATTTTCAGTCACCTTTGGTTTTTATGCTTTTGGAAGAAAGTCTATTCTGAGAATTCCAATGATTACAAAGCATAGAAAAAAGAAATAGTGCAGTAATAAAGGATTCAGTTCCCAAATAAAGCTGGATGCTTAAGCAGAGGGTGGAGAAAAGTCATCTACTCTCTAAACCTCTTTGCTTCCTAAAATGTAATATGAGGGCAGCAAACTAATTTTTGATAGATCAGATATACCTTCAAGTAATATCTAAAGCAACACTTTACCACCATTATCAAATCATTCGAAATTAGTTATAATTCCCAAGATTTTTGGTTATAAGTCTCTGACTAATTAAATTACTACTCAGAAGGAATCTTTGGCTTTAGAATATTTAGTCACAGATGGTAAATGGAATTTCCCCATCTGCATCCCAGACAGCACAGATTAAACCTTCCCCATTTACATTTCTTTCTCTCTCCATCATTTAGAAAGATTTAAAAAAAAAAAAAAAAAACAACTCGGAAGTTTATTTTGAACTGCACACTTTTAAATTTCAAAGTCTGAAGAGATTGATACTTTCTCATCTTCTTAGAGGAAAAAGTGATAGATTGCCTTTGCAAATGAAGATTCATGCTGTTATTGTCTTCAATTCTGAATAGTCATGTTAGATTAAACAGTGTTCTGTTGTAGCGCCCTTATTAATTATGAGGCTCCCTGCTGCCTTGCTGTTTCTTTTTGTTCTTGATGGATCCACCATGGAGAACCACAGTATCTTTCAAAGCGACCATGACAATGTGAGCAGCTCATTAACTCCAGCCTTCCTCTCAAGTTCCTGTGACAGCCTAAAGAAGCTGCTCTAAGTAACTTTAGAGAGATAATAAAGTTTTATTTCCCTTTCATAGCATTCCAAGGACAGTTTGGCAAGTTCTTTTCTTTCAGATAGATTTTTTTTTTTAAAGAAATGGGACTAAAAAATAGTTTTGAATTCCATTGAGATCTAAGTCACGATGAATGATGAACATGTTCCATTTGTTAGTTTCACGTTTGTTTTTTTCTCTGAGAAGTCAGTCATAGTTAAATATATATTTACTTCAGAGAGTAATGAAATGAACCCAATTGCTGTGTTCCTACTTTCAAGTTAAAAGGCTCCTTTTCTGTAGCTTCGTTTTTCTTTGTTCTACCCTATTGTTCTGCCTGTTTATTGTACCATTCTAAAGTAAAACTGTTCAACCATCAATGATCCTAAGTCTCTGAATTACATAAAACCACCATTTTTTCACTAAAATCATATGCCCATAAATTTTCTATGACAGCAAATACCTTTTAAAGAATGCATATCTGTGTAATTTACTCAATATGTATGACCCAGGCCATGCTATGCTAGAATAGCAGAAAACAGAAAACACTCAACTTTCAGTAGTCAAATATAATAGAAAAAAAAAGATTTTCTTCTTTGCTACAAGTTCAAAATTTATTGTTGGTTGGCAAAGAGCATTACTACTATATTCTGTGAGAAACATGAGTTTCTCATCTCTGACATCTCTATCTCCTTGCAAAATTATATTACTGCAAAAACATTTAGAAAGAGAAAGTGTTAGGTAGGACAATACTTTTAGTAATCTTTCTGATCATGGCATAGACTGAGAATAAGTGTTATTGAGCTTAAAGGAAACTCAAATAGTGCCTGGATTCAGGAGTGTAGGAAATATAATCCTGCCCAAAATGTAGTGAAACAGAGAATTTGTGAACAGTGTTAGAGCATAAGAGTGTCACGCTTTATTTTTTTTAAGTCATTCTGCCTAATGACTAAATAGAATAAAAGTAAGAATTATGTACATAATACAAAGAGAGACCCTAAATAATATGTAGGCACAGAATAATTTCCTAGGAACTCATTACTTGATCAGAAGTATTTAACAAAGAAATGTTTCAGGTTACCAGCTTTCAATGCTGTGAAGTAAAAAAAAAAAAAAACATACATCATTTAAACTGAAGCTGAATAAATTAGTAAATCATATTAATGAGATATATTAACCATTATTTAATTAATTTATTAGTCTTTATTTTAAACTATTTTAGATGGAAATATTTTATATTGATAATAATATCAAGTTTGGGAACCAGCAACATAGCTGTATAATTTACTTTTCCCTTTGTTCGGACTTATAATATTCTGTCTCCAATTTCTCAGGTAAAGCTAATCATGTTTAGAGAAAACAGAAATTCATAGTAGGGAACTGTATGATTTGAACTTAAATTGTCTCTTGTTCCCTAATTTACAATATAACTTTAAACATATAGCTATTAATTTTGCCAGCATAGCATCTATTGTGAGTTTAATAGTATTTATTATTCATTGAAACCAATCACTTGAATAACTCCAAGTATTCAATAGATCCATGTATTCCATTGGAATATCTATCTGGCTTCAGAAGTAAAACTAAATATAAAAGTCAAAGTTACAATATTGTTTTATAAAGAGATATATGTCCAAAAGTTTTATAGAGGTACAATGTTTATTCATTAAAAGTCTTAATTTGGAAAATTAGAAAAGTCTAGGGAAACAGATAAACCTGTACAAGTTGACTTTCATATTTTTCAACAGTGGAATGCTTGTGTGAGAGTATACATGGAACATGAAAACTCTTAACAGCTCGGGTTGAAAGAGCACAGGACAAGAAGTCATCGTTCAAACCTTACTTGATTTTGCCTTTAGATTTCAACTTTCAATTGTATAATACAATTTATGTCCTTTTCACTAAATATATTCTGAGTAGGAGTTATATTTCAGATTGATGTTTATCATTTTGTTTGCTTTTTATATGTGTTTATGTTAGTATATTTTATGTGTGGGTTGGTAGCTGTTAAGGTCAGAAGTAGTCCTCAAAATTACTAGGAGAAAAAAATATATAGCATAGGGTATTTACTTTAGAAATGACACAGAAGTGATGATCAAATCTAAAGAAGAAATATAAAGTAAAGAATAATTCTGAAGACAAACTCTTAGGTTTTGATCAGAATAGTCCTTGAAAACGATTAAAGTATATCACGTTACATACTAATGTGAAAAGTTCACTTTGAAACCCATTATTTTGTATATTTGTTAATATTATATGTTAATAATGAAAATGATTGATTTCCAAAGGAAAAATGGCTAGTCCTCATGTAGTTACTACACAGTGACAAATGCTAACTTCCAGGAAAATTTCATTAGGTGATAGAAGGTGAAATGATACACACTACAGGTGAAGCCTCTTCACAACTAGAGATATACAGTGTTCTGAAATACCACAAGTGGAAGAACAGCAAAAAAAAAAAGGAAAATGTAATAAAATGTAAAACAAATCAAATGATAAAAATTTGTGAGTATGCGGCCACAGGTTTTCTTCAAAGCAGTATCATCATTATCAATATACATATTTGCTGTTTACACAATTTTTTTAAATTTTAAATTAATTTCTTCTGTAACAAACAAAACCAAAAGGGAGCTCGAATAAGGATATACATGGATAAAAAATATGACTTTATTCATAATAAATAAAAAAAATATTTTTAAAAAAGATAAAAAACAGTTAAAAACACAAAACAAAAATAGTTGTTAAAGACACATTAGTTTTTAATTGCTCTTTGATAATTTTGTCTATTTTAATTATATTCTGTTTCTTTCTTCAACTCCTCCCAAATCATTCCACAACTCCCACCCTACCTAGCCAATTTAATGTTCTTTCTCTCTTTGAAAAACGGATCAAACAAAACCAACCATCCTATAGTGATCCCATAAAATCTGATTTGTGTTAGCCAGTGGTCCCCACACAAGAGGCCACTATTGCATCAGTGAGGATATTTGAGGGTAGGTGGTTAGTGTTCACAGATCACAATATTAATGATTACTCTTTTCCTCAGGGAATGTGTATAGCAAGTTCTAGCGCTGTGAACTCTAGTCAGTCCTGTAAGGCTTCCAGTTGAATGCCAAGCAGATTTCTTAAAGTAAACAGTACAGTCCTATATAACTGAGCCCTGTGTTCTCACTGAGTGAACTACTGCTCAGTTGTACTCATTTTCATTGTAAAATTTTCATCATTTGCTCTAAAATAGCCCTAAACTCAAGACATCCTGATCTTAACCATTTGAACACAGAAATTACAGCTAAGCAACATATGCCTAGCCAGTTTTCTTGGTTAGTTTTGATTTATTTATCAAATAAATTTCCAATTTCATGTAAATTTCAATATATCTTGACATGAAATTGTTTATAATATTATTCACAATTTGTTTATGTTAATATGCTTCTTTAATTTCACATTATTTACTCCTATGTCCTTTTTATTTGATGTTAGATATATCCTCTTTTCTTTGTGATTAATATTGGCCCATGATTCTTTTTTCCTGTACACTAAAATTTAGATTTATCAAAAATAATAATAGATTTTAAAATTATGATAATATTTACACTTTAAGTTAAGATATTGTTTATCTAAAACAAGATGTCATTATGTAGCCCAGGCTAGCCTGAACTCACAATCTTCCTGACTCTAAAATGGTGGGAATAACATTCAGTTTTTAAATCCTCATGAAATCAACTTTGTTTATTTGTGTTCAGTTATCAAATGTTCCATTCTTTGGATAATTTTTCTCCTTAAGCCTTATTCAGTTTTCAGCCATGCACTGTAATCACTGATTGTATCGCTTTGCTTATCTGGTATCCTGAACTCCCTGAAATGGGTGCTATTTTCTTCCATTGTATGTCTACAGCACTAAGCCCTTTATCAGACTGCAGAGCATTTAGTGGATATAATCACACAATTCAAACTTGTTTTTTGTTAGTGTATTTTCTTCTAACTTTCAAAAAATTACAAAACTTACATTTCTAATTTTCTTATACATTTTCCTCTCTTTCTTTCCATGTTACAACTTACCCCTGTCTTAATGACTGAATGCTTGCTAAATTTTATGAAGTTGCTCAACAACTTAGAGGTTCTCTTTTGACTGACTTCTGAAAAAAAAATGGGTAGAGCTAAGCCAGACCTTATTTTCATGCTGGCTTTCAGAAGACTGGTGCTTTGGATGGATTGCTACTCAATTGTAAAATATATTACTACAAATTTCTTAGTTTAGAAATGAGCCCTAAACCATAGAAGTTAAGTGAAAATCCCATTTGACTAAAATTCCTCCTGGAAGCTTGTAGGAGTAGAGACTAAAAAGATCTTCCCAAACAAGAGTGGACCTTTTGGATTCAGTCTTCAGTACATATCCATCCTTTTTGTGAGTACCTCTGTCCTATGAAAATCATTTTGACATCTTGGAAAAAATATCACTTGATCATAGAAAATATCTTTATTCCTTCTTGAAACTAGTTTCTAAAATAATGCCCACACTCCAGCTTTGGACAGGATACTATCTCTGCTCATTTTCCAAGCTCCAGAGAAATTCTAGTCTCTGAACTATTGAGAAAAAAAGGATCCTATTTTCTAAACCTCTTTCTCCCAGACTAAAATTTTTCAATTACTTGTAAATAATTTACTATTCTCAAAATAAAGCCAGTTGCCTCACAGGTATACTTTTCTAATTTCATTTATTAAGAATTACATTTGACCATTAATAATCTAATAATATACTCATATAGAACAAAGTATATTAATTAATTACTCACTGTACTTGGGCCTCACTAACATGTAATATCTGCTATTTGTTTGCTAATTTGTCATCAAAACATACTGATGCTAAGAGCCATGTTGGTATTTATGGTTCACACTACCACCATAGAACATGATGAGGTCCATATTCTGTATTATCACCAAGAATCATGCTGAGGTCCCTCTTCCTATGGAACAGCAAGAGCCCATGCGGATGTTTGTTGTTCATGATGCCACTGAAGACTATTTTGATGCTCATGATTCATGCTGGAGTCGTGATGGTGTCCATGATCTGTGATTCCACCAAAAGCTATGATGAGGTCCATCATCTATCTGAGAGGCAGCTAGACACGGTATGAATATTCATGATACATGCAGCTTCAGAAAACCATATGGAAGTCCATAACCCATGCTTATTACTGTCTATTGTGGGTAAGAAAGATTATGTTACAGAGGTTCAATGAATCCAGACTGATAATCAAAAATGGCAAATATTTAAAATTTCTGACCTCCCAAACAAACAACCAACCAAAAGAAACAGTCTAGACAGAAAACTATTGAAGAGACTACTTAAAAATAACGATAATGATGTTGAAGAATGGCTCTACACAGCTGACGGCTTCTGGGGAGGGAATGAAAGAGCTCAATTATCTTTAAGAAACAGTCACTGGGAGCTTGAGCATGCTCCAATAAGTATATAAACAATAAAAATTACACTTGGTGTTTAATTTTGTGGAGGAAGGGGCCACAGGAGTAGGAAGAGGACTTGGGAGGAACAGAACACAAGTATGATTGAGAAATATTCTATAAAATTCCCAAATAAATAATAAAAGTATTATGTTGGAAAAAGAGAATGCTATTTATAGACTTATATTTTATTACTTTAAATATTTGTTGCATACTATCTACATTAACTGTTATTTATTGTATTCTAATTAGGGTTACACATCTATAATACAGTTGAACATAATTGCTTTGCCTTTAATAAAACAGGACCTAGTTCCTTAATGATAGTGATTTTATAGGAGGGATGCTTATTACATGGGGGAGCATATTTGCATGCTGGGGTGAAGTGTTTAAAAAGACAAGAAGCTGGAATTGCTTACATTCTAATCCACAAGGAAGATTTTTGGTTATTATGCATATCAAGTAATTAAAAAAAAAACTTTGAGACCTGAAAATCATGTCTTTTATATATACATCAATGATTTCTCTTCAGTGATGCATGCCATTTTTGTCCTAACTCTTATCCAGAAGTCAGAGGTCAGTCAGGACTTTGTCAGCTGTCTGTTTTCCTTATGACCATGTCCATCATTATTTCATCCTGCTTATTTTAATTTCTAAATTCCTCTTAAACATTTATTTCTCTCTTATGCCCTAACTCTATGTCCTAACCTGTGTATTATTATGACTTGTCATGGACTGAATGACCTTCAATCTTAATATCTAAGTCACTCTTCATGGTTTTCTACATTCACACACACACACAAACAGGGGGGGGGGGGAGAGAGAGAGAGAGAGAGAGAGAGAGAGAGAAAGCACTTAGCCCTTTAGTTTTTTACTACTACTTTTTGAAAAAAAATCTATATTTGAAGAACTAAAAGGAGTCTTCAGTTTTAGAGAACTATGCTGAACAAAGCAGACAGAACCCTGAGAAAAGCTCTCTCACCCAGTTCCCAGAAATTATTACTAGAAACTGTTATTCACAAAATGGCAGCATGACCTAAAATCTGATCACGGAATCCAAAACACCCTGGCCCTGGTACCCAACCACCAAATGTTCTAATCTAAACAAACCAGCACCACACTTGGGCTGAGATTCAGATTGAAGGAGAAATTCCCTAGATCAGCTGTCAGCCTTCTCTCCAATCTCCTCAAACTGTGGTTTTTCCCTGCAAAAGCGGCTGTTAAGATCCCCTGAGCAGCCCCTCTTGTTCTCTCTGCAACAAGAGCTCAAGGGCTGGTTCCCTGCCTTGGCTTGTATATTCACTAATAAACCTTGCTCTTGCATTTGGATTCCCCCAGCTTGGTGGACTTTCTTGTGGTCTCAAGTGTGGGCACAATCCATTCTTCTACTACTTAAACCCTCCTATTCCTTGAAACTTACCCTTTACTCTCTATCACTGACTTCTTTCAAACTCCACGTGTATTTGTAATGGAACTGTCATTTTAACCCACCCAAATCTTAAATGCTAGTATACTTGATCAGCTTGGCTTTATCTTCAGTGCATGACTATTACATGTCATTCTTCATATTATTTGTGTTTCATCATTTCTAAAACGCTTTATCAGATTTATCTAGATTGTTTCAGCATATATCTGAGGAAATCCTTTAGTATAATGTTTATTAGCTTCTGGAGTATCAGTGCAACAACATCTTTTGCCCTCTGGGTATTAAAAGAGAAGTGTTGAAAACAAACAAAGGACCATATAAACATTGATTCATGAGTTGATGCAAAAATACTTAAGATGACTATTATTATTCTTTTATTTAACTTACTAATGCTAAACAAATAAAATAATACTAAGGAACTCTATTTCTAGATTAGTTCTTTAAAATATTTTAGCTTTTTTAAAAAAAATCAATAGTAGGAAATACGGATTGGCAAAGTCTAATTTTACAAACTGCTGTCTTATATGAGAAGAAAAGTATCATGTTAAATTAATATTTTCATATCCTTTGGAAATTCAAGTTTGTTTAAGAAATCCATGTTTATTTACTCCTTGAACCTATATTTCTAATAATTTATAAAATTCTGGCCTATCTCTAAGATTTTAGAAAATTAATAGTTCAGATTCACATGTATTTCTAAATGGAATATAGTTTTTTGAGAATTCACTATGAAAGTGGAAGGGGGTTATTTCAAGATACAAATGGTACAGGTGGGAGGGTGGAAACATAGATAAGACAAGGGAATAGAGAAAAGAGTAGCAAATATGAATAATGTACCTAAAATACAAACATATGTGAATATGTCATAATCACAATTTAAATTTATTGTTGAGAATTTCAGGTATTTATAATATACTTTGATCCAATTTTTTCCTCTAATTACTTTCATATCACTGACTTATTTTTTCCCACACAGCTTCATGTGATCTATTTTTTATTGACACTACGAAAGCACAACCTGATGTGCTAACGAGCACCAGAGGTACTCTTTTGTTAAAACTATTTTGTCTGCTTAGTGTTTTCAATATATTCATGGGTATATAGCCATCCAGTAAGTACTGGCTGCCTATTACTGTTCATTCCCCCAAAGACAATTGATATTCTTCTTTTCCCAGAAGACATCATTTTACAATAGCTCCTCATCTCAGTGTGATATTTCCTGGGACTCCTGTGATTTTGTTGCCTTGTTTTCATGCTTATATGTTTAAACAGTTATGCTGTTATGAATTTATGTGAGTAATGCCATGTCTTTTCTAGAAAATACTGTTTTTTAAGAAGTTTTCTACTATATCTAGCTATTACAATTTTTTCTGCCCCTCTTTTCCTCTAATGATCCTCTAAACTGGAGATATGATGTAATATTGAAGTCTCATTTAAGGCTAAGCACTTCATAGTTGAAACCTATTTTGTACATTTTGAGTTTTCAAGGCAAATATTATCAACTTCTAGTATAAATACTTATTTTCTAATATATTTCCATCTAGGATGTGAAATCATATTGTGCTATTTCTCTAACTCGTTTGTTCTCCATCATTTTGTTTTGTGGATTATAAAGATTTTCAAACTTTGAACTTTACAAAAAAATTAATCTCTCCTTATTTCTGTTTTTAAATTTTTTAAAGCACACAGTTTTCTTTTATGCATATTAAGTAGTTTGAGAAATTTGACAGAACAGACATTTTAATTCCTTAAACTCTACTCTTGCATTAAGTATTAGTTAAAGATTTAGGTTCTTATATAAGGTATTGGAAGAGACAGGGAATTGGGCCTCTGGGATATCTGCGAAATTTACATATACAGACCTACTGCCTTTGAGAACATTACTAGAATTTCTGAGTCGCAAAGCACCCTGACCTCGAAATACCCAACCTGTCACCATCTACTCATTTCTCATCCCCTTCTTCTAGCACATCACCCTAGTTGAACAACTTTTTTTATGGGAAAATGAGTTCTTCATTCTTTTTTTTTGTTGATTTTTTAATCATACATTTATATGCATATCTTAATATATATAGTACAGCAGGTTGGATATCAGAGAAATGAGGTTTTTCATTACATGTTTACATTTCTCTTTTTTTTTCTTTATTTTGTATTTATCAAAAAAAAAAGTAAAAAGAATTAAAAAAAAATGCCGAAGAGTTAACAATAACTATACAGAGGATAATAATCATAAGCATGGCTTATCAAGGGTGGAAATGCAAATAAGATTACTACACATATATTTTCTTTGTGTTCAGCTTTCCCTCTGAATTTTTTTTTCAATCCCTGTATATCCTTATTGAAGGTCTCTTCCCCCTCCCACCTCATCTGATCATTTTTCTTCTCTGCAACTCCCCATCCCCTCCCTTGGCAGGGAGCAGACAGTCCTATGCTCATACTGGCCCAACAATGCTTAGATCAGTCTTCACTCCCGGCCAAATCCAGTTTTGTCCCCCCTCCCTCAAGAGTGAGTCAGGTGTTCCTATAGATGGAATGGGGTTTGAAGGGTCGGTCCAGGGTGTTTCTGATCCCAAGCTATTCAGTGGTTGTGGTTTGCCGCTTGGGCATGTTTGGCTTTTTTTTTTCTTGTTTGTTTGTTTAGAGACCCCTAGTGAGTGAGTACATCCCCTGCTTATCTCTCTGAGTTTGTGATACTTCGCTCAGGAGGATATTCTCCAAATCCATCCATTTGCCTGTGAATTTTAGGATA
>PVIH01014457.1:33786-53812 GCA_004025045.1 Sigmodon hispidus | reverse complement strand
CTCTAGCCCCCTCCTGACCTCTGGGCGGGGTCCGAATCCGCCCCTCGGAGACCCCAGCAGTTGGTTCGCTCAGTTCGAGGTCGTGGCGGGGTTTCCCTCAGCAGGAGCCGTGGAAGTGGTCAGGGACAGCGTCCACCTGCCCCTGCCCCAGAGAGCGCTGGGATTCTGCAGCCAGCGCTGGGTCCCCCAGAATCTTTCAAGATCCGTGGATATAGTAAAAAAATTACTACATTTTGAAATGTGAAGTTACCACTTGAGCAATGAATAAATAAATCCTAAACCAAACAACCTATAGTCTCTTTATGTATTTCAAAAGCCTTCATATCATGACTCTCCAACTCAAGTGTAACTCTTGTAGGTATCTTCATGTAGAAATCTAAGCAGAGTTATCAGAGATTAAAAAGGGCTCTTTCATTGTGTAAACTTTAGCCAGGGTTCTCTGGGTCTTCTCCTCCGTGGGTCTTAGTTTTTGTCTGCCTTTTTCTTATCTCCTTTCTGAAACTGTGCACCACGGTGCCCATTGGCTATAGAATCATCCACCTGTATGCTTTGCCTCTAGAGTCAAGTGCCAGCTCTCTTCACATTATAGCTCTTTGAGCAGATATTTTCTTACTGTTTTATTATTATATTTTAACAAGCACTGGCTACTTTTCCTAAGATACGATTTCATATGTGAGACTGGGAACAAAGTTCTTTCCATTACCCAAGGGCTTGCTTGAACAGCTGTGGAGCAGAAGGTGACCTCCTCCAAGACAATGAAGCATGTCTCTTTAAGGACAATGAATTAATGGTTTGTACAAACAAAACAAAACAAAACAAATCTGGCAACCTCTTTATTGCTTTAAAATTTATCTTTGAAAGTAGAGACATGTATGCCAGAAGCTAAAGAAATCTTAGTGGAGAAACCATCTGGTCACATTTGTGGCAGCAGGGAGAGAGATGCTTATTCCTTCAGGAGATTTCAGTTCCAGACACATGGGAACAGGTGTTCTGGCTAGGTTGGACTATCCTTTAGATAAATTCATCCAGTGAAATTAGATACTTCCAATTTCCTGTCTTCCTCTCCATTTCCCAATAATGAATCTGTCCCTCACTGTGACAAACAAGAGCCTTGGCGACAGAGAGACAATTCTTATTGTCATTGTGATTCATGGTAGCAAGACTGAATGTAAGGAGAAATACTCTAGTGACTGGAGACAAACATTTATCTTAAGGGGTGAAAAAGGCATCCTGCTTGGAAAATCTGGCATAGGAATAGAGCAGTTACAAGTTTTGGGTCTGGGAGCACTTGGGGACCAAAATGAGTATATAGTAAGATAGTGTTTTTCCCTAAGTTCAGTGTGACTGAGTGACAAGGTACCTTTGAGTATCGACAACCGACCTCATGTGGAAGGGAGGAATACTCTTACTCCTCTAGAACATTCATTGCTTAAGAAGCAGAGTTAGTGAGTACAGCAGTGAGCAATTGTAGCTGATTATTGATAACTAAGGATGGTTACAAACATGGACATAGATTAAGTAGAACATTAGGGATTTCTGGAAGTACAGTAATAACTAGAATTCCAAAGAGGCCAGGACTTTTCACATAGCTTAGTGAAGTCCTAGGTCTTACAGAATTTTACTGGTGATGGATATGGTGTGATTGTATTAGGAGGCATGAGGGTACTTGGAACATTTCTAGGCAAAGCATTGTAGATACACAGTCCATGTGTTTTACAGATATTTCCTAATAAAGGCTTTTCTTTGTTTATTCTACTCAGTAGTATATATATGATTGAATATTTCATAGTAACTCAGACAACTGTATCATGATAAATGTTACAAAAACACATGTTTCATCATGTGCATTACATATTCTCATGACACATTTTAGATTCTGGCTGCTCAGAGGACAGATGAGTATATACCTGGAAATTGGGAGACAGTCCCATTTCCCACATCTCCTAAGTCACCTGATTTTCTGGACTCAAATTCTGACTTTCTTAAGTGATCATTGCTCTTCTATGACTTCAAGAAAGTAGTTATAAGTAAAACAGGTGATGCAAATCCACGTGCCTTAATAGAAGAAATGCCTTATTCAAAAAATGTATTAGCAAAATTGGCTTCTACTAGAAGCAAATAACTTTGGCTTCTATTAATTTCCAAATAGGAATAATTATTCATTGAACTCATTTAGTTATTATGGTAAATAAGTGTGTGGATTCATGCCAAGTTTTTTTCAAATTTAATAATTAGATATGTGCATTTGATTTTTAAGTTATTTTATTATAAAATATAGTAGAATATTTGATTTTATAGTGCTGTCTTTCTGCTTTTGAGGTAATCTACTAAATGACTAAAGATAGAAATTTGTAATATTATGGTGCTGGAAAATGGCAGAGCAGTTAAGACTAATTGCTGTTCTAAAAAGAACTAGATTTGAGTCTGAGTTCACAACCATCAACAACTCTATATTGTCTAGCCTCCTAGGACACTGAATACAAATAAAGTGCACATAAACAGGCAAGCAATACATATATACAAATAAAAGTAAATAAAAGAAAAAAGAAATACCTAAAATATATTAAAAATTCAAGAAACATACTTAATTCAAAATATGAAAGAAATTATGAAGTTTGCTGATTTATAAGGTTTCTTTTTTGCATTTTTTCTTTTTATTATGAATAAAGAAGTCACATTTTCTATCCTTTTATATACTTATTCAAGGTCCCTTCCCCCTCGCACCACATCAGGTCATTCTCTCTTCTCCACATCTCCCCATCCCCCGACCCCAGCATGGGCAGGAGGTCCCAAGGTCCCAAGGTCCAGATATTGATCAGTTCAGCCTCCACTCCTGGCAAATCCAGTTTTCTTCCCCCAACATCGAGACTGAGTCAGGTGTTCCTCTAGGGGGAGTGGGATCCAAGGTGTCAGTTCAAGGAGTTTTTGATCCCAACCTGTTCAGTGGTTGTGGTTTGCAGCTTAGGCATGCTTTGCTTTTTTCTTTTTTGTTTAAAGTACACTAATGAGTGAGTGCATCCCCTGCTTATCTTTCTGGGTTTGTGATACCTCTCCCTCAGGAGGATAGTCTCCAAATCCATCCATTTGCCTGCAAATTTTAAAATATCATTTTTTTCTTACTACTGAGTAGTACTTCATAAAGTAGATGTACCATAGCTTGCCAATCCATTCTTCAGTTGAGGGACATCTAGGTTGTTTCCAGGTTCTTGCTATTACAAATAATGCTGCTATGAACATAGTTGAGCTAATGCCTTTGGAGTGTGACTGTGCATCTTTAGGGTATACACCCAGAAGTGGTATTGCTGGGTCCTTGGGGAGATTGATTCCCAGTTTTCTGAGAAACTGCCATGCTGCATTCCAGAGTGGCTGAACAAGCTTACACTCCCACCAACAATGGAGGAGTGTTCTCCTTGCTCCGCAACCTCTCCAGCATAGGCTGTGATCTCTGTCTTTTATCTTAGCCAGTCTAACAGGTGTCAGGTGGTATCTCAAAGTTGTTTTGATTTGCATTTCTCTGATGGCTAAAGATGATGAGCACTTATTCAAGTGCCTTTCAGCCATTTGTAATTCTGCTGAGAATTCCCTTTTTAGTTCTGAACCCCATTTTTTGATTGGGTTATTCAAGGTTTAGGGCTCTAGATTCATGAGTTCTTTATATAACTTAGAGATCAATCCTCTAACACTTGTAGAGTTGGTGAAAATCTTTTCCCATTCTGTAGGCTGTCATTTTGTTTTATTGACTGTGTCCTTGGCTTTACAGAAGCTTCTCAGCTTCAGGAGATCCCACTTATTGATTGTTGATCTTAGTGTCTATGCCACTGGTGTTATATTTAGGAAGTGGTGGCCTGTGCCAATTCATAAAAGTGTATTTCCCACTTTCTTTTCTATCAAGTTCAAAGTGGCTGGGTTTATGTTGAGGTCTTTGATCCACTTGGATTTGAGTTTTGTGCAGGGTGACAGGCTTGGATCTATTTGCATTTTTCTACACACTACCATCCAGCTATGCCAACACCATTTGTTAAAGATACTACCTTTCTTCCAGTGAATATTTTGGGCCTCTTTGTTGAATATCAGGTTTTCATAGGTTTTTGGGTTAATGTCTGGATCCTCAATTCTGTTCCATTGATCCAAGAAACAAGTCTGTTTTTATGCCAGTACCAGGCTGTTTTTATTACTGTAGCTCTATAGCATAACTTGAAGTCAGGGATGGTGATGCCTCTTGAGGTTCTTTTGTTGAACAAGATTGTTTTGGCAATCCTGGCTTTCGTGTTATTCCAAATGAAATTGAGTATTGTTCTTTCAAGGTCCAAAAAATATTGTGTTGGGATTTTGATGGGCAGAGCATTGTATCTGTAGATTGCTTTGGTAGAATTGCTATTTTTACTATGTTGATCCTACTAATCCAGGAACATGGGAGAGCTTTCCATTTTCTGATATCCTCTTCAATTTCTTTCTTCAGTGATTTAAAATTTTTGTCAAATAGATCTGTTACTTCTTTGGTTATAGTTACTCCAAGATATTTAATACTATTTGTAGCTATTATAAAGGGTGATATTTCCTTTATTTCTTTTTCAGCCCTTTTATCTTTAGTGTATAGAAGGGCTACTGATTTCTTTGAGTTAATCTTGTATCCTGCTACATTGCTGAAGGTGTTTATCAGCTGTAGCAGTTCCTTGGAAGAATTTTGTGGGTCACTTATGTATACAATCATCTCCTCTGCAAATAGAGATAGTTTCACTTCTTCTTTTCTAATTTTTATCCCCTTAATCCCTGTTCATTCTCTTACTGCTTTAGTTAAAACTTCTGAACTATATTGAATAGATAAGGGGAGAGAAGACATCCTTGTCTAGTTCCTGATTTTAGTGGGATTGCTTTGAGTTTTTCTCCATTAAGTTTGATGCTGGCTGTTGGCTTCATGTAGATCGCCTTTATTATATTGAGATATTGTCCCTGTATTCTTGACTCCTCCAGAGTTTTTATCATAAAGGATTGTTGGATTTTGTCAAAGGCTTTTTCAGCATCTACGGATATGATCATGTGGTTTTGTTCTTTTAGTTTGCTTATATGATGGATGATGTTTCTAATTATTATTTGCTTTTAATTTTGAACTTAATTTGATTGAGTCAAAGAGTGAATTATTTATTTATCATTTTGAACTAATTACTGTATAACTTGAGATCAATTTTTGTGAGTGTGCTCTATGTTTTGAAAAAATGGTAGTATACAACTGATGAATATAATGTTGTTTCTTTGGATTTTTGTGAAATTGACACAAGCTAGAGTTATTTGAGAGAATATCTCCATTAGATTGAGTGAATATCTGCTGAGAGAATATCTCCATCAGATTGGCTATGGGAAAGTCTATAGGGCATTTTCTTGATAAATGGGTGATGTGGAAGGTCTAGCCCTTTGTAGATGGTGTCATCACTTGACAGGTGGTCCTGGGCATAAGAACTCAGAGTGACCAAGCCATGAGGAAAAGCCCGAGAGCATGGTTTATCCACGGTTTCTGCTTCAGTTCCTACCTCCAGGTTCCTACCCTGACTTCCTTTGATTAGGATGTGTTATGATGTGAAAGTTAAACCAAAGAAATTTTTCCTATCCAAATTTTCTTTAGTCATACTGCTTTTATCACAGTAATAGAAACCTGGCTAAGATGTGTTTTATATAGTATTACTGGACTATATTGTTAGTTGTACTTTATCGTATTCATATTTGTGTGAATACTTCCTATAGTCTAATTTTTTGAATTAATGAAAGAGAAATTTTTGCCACAATAGTGATCTCCATTTATACCTTTTCACCTTTAATTTTTGTATTATTTCAGTCTACTTTATTAAATATATGCTGACTTGTAATTTATATATTTTTTCATTGAATTTAATCCTTCATCATTTTATAGTAACCAATGTTTCTAAAAATATTTTTTGTTTTATTTTGCTTCTTAAAACCTCTTTCTTTTAGGTCAGTCTTCCTATAGAGTTTAAGACCACCACTCTTGGAAACATGATGAAACAATTAAAAAATTAACCACACATATTAGTTTTTAATGGCTTTTTGTTGTTGATTGTTGTTTCTGAATAAGCTATTTACACTCATGTTTATGTATTTTTGATCAGTTTTATGGCTTTCACAGTCTGTTTCTCCCTTCTTCATTCTATGAGATGAGCTGAGATTGAATCCTCACAAAGATTTCCATTTGATTGAGCTGGTTGCTAGGTATGATTCAGAATGAAGTTTTTTTTTTGTGGGAGTTTGTGAATCACCCAGGTGGTGCAAATTCAGATATTAACTGCTCTGCAAGGCCCAGGTAAGATTATGAAAATTGTAAGAAGGATTTTCTCCTCCATTTGGCACTGGCCTAGAGATAGGAAATTTCTCTGAGTATCTCCCTTGCACAGCAAGGCTCATTTCTAATTCTCACTTGTCCTGTGAGTCCAAGTTTGGTGGCATTGTCTCTCTGAAATTCCTATCTTGGGAACATTTTGCCTTCTGTTTCCTCTCTCCATATCTCATACCACCATGGAGGCTCCAGATAACACACAAACTACCTCTGATACATGCTAATTTTCTAAGAAATCTTAGGTTCATTCATGGAGGGACTTTTAGTGTTTATTAATGCCCCAAAGGTTTCAGAGTACATTTATAAAGGCATCACATATATTTTAAAATGTATTATTTTAATTATAGTTTCTTTAGTTACCTCCAGCACTTTGGAAGATTATTCTCTGTGACTAATCGACTATATTATTGGAAACTGGAGCACCTGGATATATGCTCAAGACATGCTGAATTTTGAAATCTTTAAGAGAAGACAAATTTAACTTGACAGTGTAGGCTTGTCATTAGATACTCATGGAGACTATCAGGGTGGCAGATGTGTCAGGACAATGGCAGGCATTCTCTCCAAATGGAAATAATAGGCGGACATGTTCACAAGAGAGCTGTGGTTGTGTCTCTTCTTCCTCTCTCTTTCTTCCTTCCTCCCTCCCTCTTTCTTTCTTTCTTTCTTTTTGTATTAAATGGAATGAGAAGGAAAACAGTGACTGATTAAAAACACATTTCCTCAGACATTCTCACACTTCTTACAAATGCAATGTTTATAGTCAAGGAACACAAGGGCAGTTACAAAAAAATGAGGTTTCATTTTTGTTTTTGTTTATGACTCCATGACATTTTATCTGTTAGAAAAATGTAGATAATTGTTTTTGTACACAACAGGAACAACAATAAACACCTTTAATTTTTTTTTATTTCTTGATTTTAAATTTTCTGAATGGAGAATATGTTAGTATTGTGATAGAAATCATAATAAAGAGATTTCTTCCTCTCCAGCTCCATTCCCTTAAACAAAGGCAAGAACTAATATGATAAAAATTTTTATACAACTTGATAATAGAAATCTTCTAGAAACATACATATTTGTAGATTGAATTTTATGATCATGGAATAAATAGTGAAGAAGGATTGTGAGGTTGGCATGGAATAATTTTTATGAAAAACAAAAATATAAAACTCTGGAAGACAATTTGAGCAATATTTTTAAGATTATAGTCTTCCAGTTACTTTTTATAATAAAAAAAAAGAATCCTGAGCACCATTACCTGAAATCAGACACTCTGGTCTATATCATTTCAATTGAGTGGGTAAGAGTATGGATTTCTATACACAAGGTAGACATTTGCAGTTTTTGAAACACCAGGATAATTTGTCTGAAAAACTTTTCTATTTCCAATATGAGCTAACCCAGTTCTCCTAGAAGGTACATTTCACTTCCGGGGATAACTAAAACCATTACATGCTTCTATACAACAGTGATTAATCCAAACACTCCTCAATAATGCATAGTCATTTCTTTCTCTGTCAAATCTGAATTGAGTTGTGGGAGATAGATTACTTGGTTAAGTGTTTTCTTACAGGGATGGGGACATGAGTTTGAGCTCCAGACTTGGTGTTAAAAAATAAGCCGAGTATGGTATATCTCACTTCTAATTCGAGTGTAAAGAAAGTAACACACAAGTGAACCCTTGGCATTCTCTAGCTAGCCTAGCTGTATCAGTGAGTTCTAGGCCAAGTAGAGTCTGTGTCAAAATACAAAAATCAAGTAAACACCATCTTGAGGAATAATACCTGTAGTGGGATTATGCTGGTAATGTTGTAAGTATTTGTACCGCCTATGGGTTTAATAAAAAGCTGATTGGCCTAAGGCAAACAGGAAGTGTGGGTGGGGCTACCAGGCTAAGAAAACTCGGAAACATCTCAGAGCAGAGATAGGCGCCAGACAACTGGCAGAGACCCACCAGAGAGAACCGATGTATCTGAAAAAGGTACATAGTCTTTTAAGATAATCATGGATACTCATCTTTGAGACTTAAAACTTAAAAATTTGTGCTGGCAAAATGTCTCTAGACCTAAGATGATCTGAGTTCAATCCTTGGGACCTACATTTTGGAAGGCAAGAACTGACTTCTGAAAGTTGTTCTCTGTCAATTATGATATATATAATTCCATCCAAATATCATATATTATTATCAAATATTAGCCATTGGCCATATAGGAAATTTGGGTGAAGCAAGCCAAGAAGTCTTCATTCATCACATTGACTCATTTATACAACATCCCAAACCCCAAGTGATGAAATCACAAAACTTTATTAAGTATCTGTCATGATGTCAGGAAACCATCAAGTTGATGACAATGGGTACATTTTCTAAAATTCTAAAATTTAGAGCAAGTTTGAAATGTATTGCTAATCACAATATTATCAGTTTGTTTTTAAAGTAATAGGTGTGGTTTGTTGATTTGAATGATAATATCTATCAAATACCTAATCCAAAAGGACCATTAATTGTCAGTTATCCTTTCTGGTAACCACAACAAAAAAATGTTACTTCTAAAGAGTTTAACTTTTATAACAATGTAAGAACAAGGACTGGATTTACAAAACTGATTGAGAAAGAAAAAGAACAAAGCATTGTATTCAAATATTATTTATTTATTTACTTATTTTTAGGAATGAAAAAGCTCAGCAGTTTAAAAAGCACATATTGTTTATGCACAGGAACTGAGTTTGGGTTTTTTATGTACATATTAGTGGCTCAAAACTAGCTTCAGGGGAAATTGAAGCGTCTGGCTTCCACAAACACTTGTACCTATGCCATCTCTCTCTCTCTGTCTCTCTCTCTCTCTCTCTCTCTCTCTCTATCTTTCTCTCTACTTCTTTACCTCTCTCTCTCTCTCTCTCTCTCTCTCACACACACACACACACACACACACACACACACACACACACACACTTGCTTAAAGAGAATAAAATAAACCCAAATCTTGTAATCTAATACTGTGGTGCATCTACACAATGGAGTACTACTCAGCAATAAGAAACAATGATATTCTATAATTTGCAGGCAAGTGGATGGATATGGAGAATATCCTCCTGAGCGAGGTTTCACAATCCCAGAAAGGTAGCAGGGGATGTATTCACTCATTAGTGGACTCTAAACAAAAAAGCAAAAAGACAAGCATGTCCAAGCTGCAAATCACAAACACTGAACAACTTGGGATCTGAAGCCCCTTGAACTGGCACTTTGGAGCCCATTCCCTCCAGAGGAACACTTGAACCAGCCTTGATGTGGGGATGAGGATAGTGGATTTGCCTGGAGTGGATGCTGAACTAAGTCACCTTGGGACCTTGGGACCTCCTGCCCTTGCTGGGGAAGAGATAAGGAGATGGAGAGAAGAGAGAGTGACTGGGAGGGGCAGGAGGGGGAAGGGAGTTTGAATAAGGGGATACATGGATAAAAAAATAAGACTTTATTAATAATAAAAAACAAGGAAAAAACCCCAAATCTTTTGACATCACTAGTAGACAAAACTCTTACAACAAACTCTCTGACTCTCTCTCTCTTTCTACCTTTCTACCATTTTTTATGCAATGATCTTTAAGCCTTAGGTGCAGGAGTGTTTGTGCATGTATCCATTGGGACTAGGTTCCACAGCTCTTTATTTTGATTGGTTGTGTTGTTCTATAATGGTCTCCATCTATAAGCAGGGAGAATCTCACAATCCTTCCACCTATAAGCAGGGAGAATCTCACAATCCTTCCACACTACACTAAGAATTATACGCAATTAAAGGAATTCTGAGAGAAAGAGAAACAGTCCTCCCTGGGAAAGTTCACACCAACTGGTTATCCAGTATCAAAAGGTCAGCTCTGAAAATATACATACAAGTAGTGGTATACAGATTTAGCAGTTGTGTTTGTGTATTTAGAAATATATATGCATTTGCCTATGTATATGTATGTAACAACATTTAATGAAAAGACAGAGGCCATGACATTGAAAGACAGCAAGGAGGGGCATATGGGATGGTTGAAAGGAAGAAAGGCAAGCAAGGGGAAATGATGTAATTTGCTGCAGAATAATTCTCATGTATACTGTAAAGATCTGTCACTCAAATTGGCTCACTAAAATGATAATTTTTCAATAGCCAGGCAGGAAGGATAGGCAGGGTGGCCAAGCTAAGAATGCTGGAAAGAAGAGGAAGGGTAGAGTGATCAGATATTAGCCAGCCACCAGAGGAGCAATATGTATTAGAACACATGAGACATGAGGCAAAATATAGATTAATAGAAATGAGCTAGTTAGTCATAAGCCTGAGCAATAGGCCAAGCAGTTTATAATTAATGTTAAGCCTCTGAATGATTATTTTATAAGCGGCTGCAGGACCAGGCAGAACAGAAAAGCCTCTGCCTACAGCCATTATATTACAACCTTAAAATATTTAAATATTTAAAATATAAAATATAAATATTAATGTAAATCTTAATTTAAAAAATAATTACAAAATTAAGGGTAGAGGAGATACCTCTGAGAGTAAGTGTATTGTCTGAGTTTGAATCCCCAGCATCCACATAAAAGCCAAGAAAGCCTATGTGAAAACCTAATACTGAGGTAGGTGAGGGGGGCAATCCCAGGACCTCACGTAAAGTCCAAACAAACAGCAAGTTTCAAGTACAGTGAGAGACACTATCTCAGAAATTAATGGGAAAAGAGCAATAGAGGAAGACACCTAATGTGCCATTCTGGCCGCCATTTGTGTCTTTACGCATGTTCCCTTATATACATTTAGATACATACTCATATTTACACACGCACCCACAACAAACCAGAAAAAAAGAAACAAAGTCAAATGGGAGAGTGATCTTCAAGAGATGGAAAACAGAGGCTGTGCATCTATAATCACTGTGCTTTAACACTTTACTGAAAGTACCTGCTTATGTGGTAGAGAGTGAAAACTGAGGCAGAATTTGTCATATTACTGAATTTGAGGAGTCAATGCAGAGATCTAAGAAGAGCTAGAAGAGCTAAGCAGTTTGCAACACAGAGACTGGATCTGCCAGGAGTGGAGGCTGAACTAAGCAATATTGGGACAGTGGGACCTTGGGGGGGGGAGTTGTGGAGAAGAGAGAATGACCTGATGTGTTGGGAGGGGGAAAGGATCTTGAATAAGGATATACAGGATAGAAAGTGTGACTTCTTTGTTCATAATAATAATAATAATAATAATGAAGGAGAAACATAACCATACACATAAAGCTTAAAATGTACACCTTTTCCCAGGGATTTTGACTGTTTCTTTGATCAGCTGATGATTATATAAAACTATTTGTCAGAAAAGAATAACTAAAAACAATAAAAAGTGCCAGGGTTATGTTCATTGTTGCTTATGCTTTTTGGTATCAATGTACACTTCTGTACAGTGAATGCCTGTATATAAAATTACTGATGGAGTATGCATTTGCCAAGTACTGTGTTAGTACCAATAATTTGATTTTATGCACACTCTATTATTTATGCCATCCACTTCTTATATTTTCATCATTATAGTGTGTGTATAATGTTATCTCATATGGTTTTAATTTCTACTTTCTTTATTACTATGGAATTGAATTCCTTTTATATGTACATATGACCATTATATTATAATTAATCACTAAAATAATTAATAAAACCAATTCCTTACTATACTGAATTTAAAGGCTTTCCCTCATGCTTTGCAACACATGTAAACATCTATTATTTAGAGGAATGTGTGCATCTATTTGACTATTTTGGGAAACTGCCACTGTAAGTCTAAAGATCTAAGAAAATGTCACTATTTGGTAAGTAACTATAGAAAAGTCTCACTAGTTGCACTAACTAGTAATAATCTCCCAATCTGAAGTCTGATGAGGTATTAATTATCACGTAGGTCAGAGAATTCTTAAAGGAACACAGCTGTAAAGTGAGCTCTGAACCAGCTGACGTGAAAAGCTTCCTGTTTCTGATTTTTATGTGTGGTCAACACACCTCGCCCTGAGATAAAAGGGGCAGGAAATGCTGTCATGTGAATCTGGAAAAAGTTTTTCTGCAAAATTAGAATAAATAACACAGTCATTTATCAACTCTAAATAAAACATCCATGTAAATAGAAATAAGACAACTTTGAGGGGCATGTGGTTGACCAAAAATAGTTTGCACATGGCACCATGAAAATTAGCTCTCATGAAAGAGTTGGCTAATTATTTTTATTTGGTGCTGACATTTCTGAAATACCTTCACCACCTGAGGCCTTGTGCTTGACTTTTCTCAAACTGCTTGATTTACACATTTAGAAAATTATAGTGGGTGTCTAAATATGCCAGGAGAAGAATTCTGATGAACATAAATAATCTATAAACCATAACAGGAGTACAAAAGTATGAATGTTTGCCATTACACATCGTGAACATTGCTTCTGTGAAACACAAAGTCTGTGAAATACCCCACAGAAAATAAATAAAATATCTCCATGTGAGCATACACAAATTGCTCCTGGGATTCTGTTTGATGACTCATAGCTTTTCAGGCCAGTTCTTTGAGGATAACACTGACTGGTGAGCTGGATGACCCTGGCTGTATTCTGTGGAAAAGGAGAGAGCATTGCGTAGACTCTGTCTATTAAAAGCACAAGAAAACAAGTCTGTTGAATTTCCAGTTTCAGTCTTTGTGTCATGAATATATGCTCATTTTCTATGTAAATATGATCATTGATTCAAAGAGCAGGCATTCATGGGCTGTGGCCAGAAGTTAGCTTATGCTTTAGCTGTAGATGTGGGCAACTGAGCACCAATCATTGTTGTTCTCAATTCCCAGAAGTCAGTGATGCTTTGAGAACTTAATGAAACATCAAGCATCTAATTAACAGTATTGTCTGCATTAACCCTTCATTTATCACGAAGGCTATGCATGCTATATGTTATTATCTCATTGTTCAGGTACAGTAACTGAGAAGTAAAGGATTTTATTCCTCTTCTTCAAGTCTCTGCTTCTCTCAACTCTTCTTTGCTGGCCTCTTCTTCCTCACTGGAATCTTATTTCCCTAAATCTCTGGATATTCTCCATTGTGAAAAATAGTCAAAAAGTTGAAATATATGGAGGCTTTCTAAGGTTTTGGTAATCAGATTGAAAATATCAATAATTATGCAAACACATGACAGATGAAGGAATACTTCAATATATAAGTGTAGAGATTTTCTTCCATGTATTTAAAACAAAAAAATCTAAGTTAGAATAAAGAAACAGAAAGTGATAACTATACAGTATTTACTTTAATTAATCAATATTGTGGGATGGCCATCTATGCCTTTAAGTAGAAAGAAATCATAAGATATACAAAAATAATATATATTTATACATACATGACATATCTATTATATATATTACATATACACATACTTGTGTGTGTTTATTACTTCATAACTGCTATAAGGCCTTGTAGAAAATTAAACAAAGCAAGAAGACTTTTCTATAATACTGGGGGGGGGAGAATATTAATGAATATAGCCTTTACATAAACAATGTAGAGGTTCCTGTAAAAACTGAAAATAGAATTGCCACATGACCTAGTAATCCAGCCTCTGGGTATATAGCCACAGGAGCCGAAATCATTACGTTAAAGGCATTTCCATGTTAGCTGCAGCATTATTCATGGTAGCCACATTTGGGAATCAAGTTGTGTACATGCATGCATTAATGTGTAAAGAAAATGTAATATCTATTTATAGTAGAGTACTGTGTAGCCTTAAAAACAATAAAGTCAATTTAGTCATTTGCAGCAAGGTGGGTAAAGCTGGAAGAGACAAAGACAAATATTCAATCATTTCATGCTATGTAAAATATATGAAAAATTGAACTTAGTGTTGTAGGAGGTGGAATGTGGGGTGGGGGGAGAATGAGAAGTTGTTGATTATGTCCAGGGTGCTGTTTCATGATGACATGAGGGATAGGTTTTGAGATCTGTTGTACAGCAAGGTGACTCTAATCAATAACTCTGTATTGCATAGTCCACAATAACTGAGATTTATTTCAAATTTCTTACAAATAAAAAAATGACGGGTAAGGGAAACAATGCATATTTAATTTACTTAATTTACTCATCCTTTATTGAATATTTATATGAAACATGATGCATCTCATATTTGTATACAATAATTACTTGTCAATCAAAAAATAGTCATTATAAATAAAAGTGGCTCAGTGTAAGGCAAGCCTTTTAGGAATTTTTGAGTGTTTTCATTTGCAATAAATTTAGTTTCTATCTTTCACTTCCTTCAATCTAATCCTTTGCTATATTTACTCCAATAATTGTTCTTCAGAGTTATTTTTGTCCTCTGTTTTGGCCTTGGGATTTTGGATATTTACAATGGACCTTATGGTGGTTTGTAGAGCTGTTATTTGTCATTGTAATGTGTGTTAAAAGTTTTGAATTTCTTGCAAACAATTCAGTATTAATTTACTAGACAGTGCTACTTGACATTTTTGTACAGTTGAGACAATAAAATTTGTGTTTATGAAAAGAAAATGTTAAGAAATCTAGAAAAAGAAACAGAACTAAAGGTTAGGGTTAGGGTTAGGGTTAGCTAAAGGCTGTCAAGGCTAAAAGGCCTGGACTCAGAGAGAAAGGACCAATGGAAGGGCATAGTAGGAAAGCAGTAGAGATACTGGATTAGCAGAACTTAAAATCTAATGTATAGGATAGGGTATGGAAGGTGATTTAAAATTTAAACTTAGAAGAAAAAGAAAGTCCATAGGCCAACTTTTTGGGTTTAGTTTGTATGGTTGCCCATTTTCAGAAACAGGATCTTCTCATTGTGGAGCTCAGGTTGGCCTCAAATTTGCATATCCTGCTACAGAGTCAAGAGTATTAGGGTTATAGCCATCTACCACTATCCCTGCTCAGGTTTCCCAGCTATGTACTTAGGTGAAAAATTATTAGGAGGCTGAAAACCTATTGGTTTTCTCCCTTCAAAATTTTATTTAGCTCTGAAATCTGGTCCTGTCTGGATGTATATGCATTTACTCCCAGAACTCAGGAGACAGATCTCTGAATTCAAGGCTAGCCTGGTCTATAGCCATGGCTACACAGAAAACTCCTGTCTCAGAAAATCAAAACCAAAGCAATACAAAATGTGGTTTCTAGACACGGTAGTCAAATGCTCTATTACTAAACTACACTCTCAGCTCTCACATATTTATTGAGTACTTTCCTCACACCAACAAAGCTCTCTAGGTTTTGGGATGACAATGTGAAGAAAACCAAGCTCTGACTCTCATGACACTGTACATTTGTGTTGTGTACACATGCAATATATGAACAAACGAACCAAGACTATGTAACATACTTCATATAAAAGCACATCTGGATAGACATTTGCTTTCAGCTGTGGCAGAGTAACCAATACCAAAGCAACATATCACCAAGAACACCCGTAAAGTCTGGGTCAAATAAAATGGAAAAAACAACAGTTGTCTGAAGGCATCAGAAAACATCCCAGGCAGCAGAGACTTTGGAACAAAGATGTCAGAGGAAAAAGATAACAGAACTAGGAGCTTGACTCAGCAGTCTTTGGAACTTCTCCTTGAGGCATTGCTGACTCAGTGAATACTTGTGGCAATTTTCCAAACATATATATGGAAACAGTGAGGTAGGCTAAAAATACGCAAAGAACTGTAGTGTACCAACACACTAAAGACAAAGAAACAAGTAAACAGAATGATCTAACAGTGAGAGAAAATATTATGCCTTCCAAGAGTAGGACACAGGAAGAAGAACCACCAAAGTAGATAATTATTAACTGGGTAAATATGATTTATCAACATTGAATCTATTTGATAGAAGTCAGAAGCATACAGATCTCAAAAATATCCTTATGTGATGTCTTCCTTCCAAAGCAAATAATTCCATGGTATATGCTAGCATGACCAAGTGGCAAAACATGACAATAGAAACATCCAAGCATCCCAGTCACATTCAATATATATTATATACTAAATCTCGGTGGTAAATTATGTCTTTATGATTGTGAAGGTCACAAATTGGGAAATAGCTGGCTTGTCAGTTTTCTTTTTGGGTCTTGTGTGCTGGGGGTTTCTAGAATTTATATTTATAGAAATCATTATGCTGGACTTCCAAGATGGTTCATGTACATGTCTGGCAACTGGTTCTGCCTGTAGGCTGTGTGCTTCGATAGCGGTATAGTCTTGCTATAGTTGGATGGACTTTTTTCATCCACAGCCACTCTGAAACATCCAGACAGAAACCTTTAATACTTGCCATAGAAATTACTCAGTGTCCCTTGCAGGTGTTTTATGGATGCAAGTGTTTAGCTAGAAGCTGTTAAGACCTTTGATGATAGGCAGTGGTGTTAGTCAGCATCATTGACTTAGGCTATTTGGCTGAAGTGGAGTTAAACCAGTTCTCTTTCAAAGGGCTAGAACATAGACAGATAGTACCTTTGAATGAGAGGAGTACTAGATAAATTTGAGTAGCATATTGTTTTTACCCCTTCCTTTTATGGTCCTTCCATCCTATTTGTATGCATGTCCTCTTTATAATAATTATTATTATGCACATACATGAGCACATATGCTGTTGTATCTTTAGCACAATGCCTTTGCCTTAATCTACAGCTATCTCAGCCAGCAAATGCAGCTCTATAGTTTCCTGTCTGCTTCTCTAGTAGTAGCTTGTCCACTCATGTGCGAAGCCTGGCTGGAATTCTGGTCCCATAGGTACCAGCTCTGTAGCTACCACTAAAGGTAACATTAACTAAATCTCTATTGTTCTATTTATTAAAAAAAAAAAAAGATTCAAGATTCAAAGGCTGCTATAAAAACCTGCTAGCTCAGAGAGGCTAAATTGCAACTAGCTAAACTTCTCTCCATGCTGGCATCTCCAGAATCTCCAGGCTTCCATTTATTTATTCAAGCTAGAAAAGCTGTGCCACTCTAAATTTCTCCCTACTACTGCCTGTGTCTCTCTATCTCTTCCAGATGCCCTCTGATGCTCTATGATGACTCTGTCAACTAATTGCTAACTCAGCCTCCTGACCCAAGGTTAATTTTATTTAATCAACACAAATGCAAACTCAGGGATCATGGTGTGATCAAATATCCCCCAGCACACACACACTCACACACACACACACACACACACACACACACACACACACACAAGAGGGGGGGGAAGGGAGGGAGAGAGAGACAGAAAGAGAGAGAGAGGAACAGAGAGACGGAGATAGAATTTTAAATCTATATTCTGCATATGAGAGCAAATGTATGTGGTTCTTGTCTTTCTGCTTCTAGCTAAGCTTTTGTAAAATTACTGCATGGGATGATCTGATACAGATTTTGAATATATTTGTTGAATGCGGTCAGGGAAAATATTCTCATAAGAAATTTTAGAAGTTCATTCTTCCCTAAAAGGAGTAAAAGTTGGCTCAAACTACCTGAATCAATGTTTTTAAGAGCTCTGGAAACTAACTTATGACTTAATGGTCTTAGAGGAGTCTATTCAAGAAAACTGGTAATGTCCTAGTAGGCACATGAGCTCTGTGGCATTTCAGCTTCTCCCAATTTTATACCCAACTCTTCAACATCAGCCTGTTGCAAATAACAGCCTGGCTTAATTATTTGAGAGAAAGTAGAGCAGACCAGACCTTATTCACAAAGAATTGGAATCAGTCCTGTCTAGATCTTTTGTGGCACTCAGAAACATCCTTAAATTACTTTTTCTGACTCGAACATGTCAAGTCTGAACTTGTTACTTTTTGGCCGTTTTCAAAAATTGAAAAAAAAAAAGTTAAAGAAAAATGTTTTGTCGTTGCTACCTGGGACATTAGATATCAGCTGGGAACTAACTAGAAGAAAAGAATGCTGAGTCTGGTGCCGAAGGGCTTTTGAAAGCTTTTGCCATATTTTGACACTCTCAATTTTAGAGCCTAAGAGGTCTCAGGCTTGTTTAGGGCTGTGTGCATTCCGACAATGCCAGTCGCTTTCCACTTAGTCTCTGACAATAGTAAGGAGTGAAGGCCAAGGTTGTAAACTGACAGTGTATAAGGTGTGTAAATACACATATACAAATGTGCGTGCGTACACACACACATACACACACACACACACACTCACATACTCTAACTCAGAACTCCCTTAGAGAATGAGAACTATTGCTTCTGTCATTTATGAAAATTTAGTCTAGTATTTTTCTGACTACTAACCAGATGAAAGAGAAGTTTTTGTGAAACATTTGACAAAGAAAATACTTTAGAGAATTATTTCAGAAAATTTATAAACAATGAAGACAACAAGACTTGTGTGCATATGTATGTATGGGCACATTTTAGGTAGGTATGTATGTGTGTTACATATTGTGTATCTCTCTGTGGGTATATATTTGTGTATGTTTGTTTGTATATGTATATGCATGTGTGTATGTGTGTAGATATATATATATATATGATTTAGGTATGCATGTATGTGTAGTATTTTTATATATGTGTGTATTGTGTATGTATGTGAGTATGTGTGTATATGTGTCTTATATTGTGTATCTCTGTATATGTATGTGTATATATCATTTGTGAATTGCATTTTTAAAAAATAAGAGTGCTTTCTTGAAAATCCTTCTGTAATTCTTTGATAATATTTTATTTACGGAGGGCCGTTGTTCTCAGGTGCTTCTCTGCTTCCATCAAGCTTCTGGGAAAGAGTCTGGCATCAGAGTTCCTTGAGGCAGTGCTCAGAGGATGTCACAGTGGGTCTCAAGCAGTCACAAATTCCTGCCCTCCTATTCTCTGTTGTCACTCTCAGATCCTTCTTAGTACTCCTTCACTCCAGATATTTCCCCTAGTTATGTTGGCAATGTTCCTATCAATCTTACCTGTACCATGTAGTTTCTAGGGATTTCACATATTCTATTGTTTCTCTATGATCTTGGTGACACTTGTCCTTTTCTGTGAAAAATCACAGAGTATTTACACGTAAATTTACAATATCAACATTTTCTGTTGTTAATATTTTAATATTTCATGGATGATTTAATATTTTTTCTCCTAGACATAAACAATGAAAGGGCAGTATGTATGGAAAAACTGAAGTCAAGAATCCCGTTTGCCCTATGGAAGGCTAGAAGTTTAATGTTTTTCTAGAAGCCCTCATGATGGAAGTGAAGGAACTTGGAAACAGGTCTATAAAAATCTGATTTTACAACTGCTGAATACCCCCACTATGGTATGTTACAATTTTATACTTTGTTAAAACTTCTTGTTCAAAACATAAACTTACATAATATATTTTCTGCATTCTTTTGCACTTAGATTTAGTTCTTAGCATCAGTTCATTTGAAACTAATTTGGGTAATTCTTTCTTTCATATTCATTCCCAATTGAAGAGGAACAAATTGACTTTTAAAAAAGATCTAATCTCAGATTCTAGATTAAGAATGGAGTTAAGAAGCAAAGATTTTGATTCCCACATCTTCCCTTGAGCTATGCTGCTAGGATTTTACCTGGTACTGTCAGGATTGGTTCTGTAGCTACATTTTTTTTTTTTTTTTTTTTTTTTTTTTTTTTTTTTTTTTTTTTTTTTTTTTTTTTTTTTTTTTTTTTTTTTTTTTTTTTTTTTTTTTTTTTTTTTTTTTTTTTTTTTTTTTTTTTTTTTTTTTT
>PVIH01014457.1:0-33686 GCA_004025045.1 Sigmodon hispidus | reverse complement strand
CCCATACATCTTTGTAACTTCTGTTTAAGAATTCTTTCTCCTCTTCTGTGGGTTTTCATTGGCTCTGGCTAGTATTTGCCTCTGGGTCTCTGCATCTGCAACTGCATCCCAACAGTTGTCGAACTATGCTTTTGTATACTGTAAGTGTTGTCATTGTAAATATTGGTTTAATAAAATGCTAATTGACCAGAAGCTAGACAGGAAGTAGAGGTGGGACAACCAGACTAGAAGAATTCTGAGAATTGGAAAAGCAGAGTAGGAGAGATGCCCACCAGACAGAGAGGAAGCAAGATGAGAATGCAGCATTGAGTAAAAGGTTCCAAGTCTTGTGGCCAAACATGCATAATAAATGAGTTAACTTAAAGTGCAAGAGTTAGATAGTAAATGCCTGAGCCATAGGTCACACAGCTTATGGATAATATAAGCCTCTGTGTGTTTCTTTGAAACTAAGTGGTTATGGGACTATGGGTCTGAACCTTGGGGCTAAGTGAAACCAAAAACTTAGGACTGCAACTGGAGTTCCAATATGGTGCATGTACATCTGCATAAGGCGTAAAAAAAGAATTCTAGAATACAGAAACAAGGCCAAAAACAGTTTCCTAGTTATGACTCTTGAGTGGGCCTTCATACAGAGATGCTATGGCATTGACATAGCTAAAACAAGGCCTGAGCTGAAACATGGTATGGCAAGATTCCCAAAGCCTCACAGAAGCCTCAGTACCAGCATGAGATTTCTGTGCAGACAGACAAATAGGGAACAGAATCAAGCAAAGCTTCTTGGTAGCAGCATTTTCTTGTGTGGACTGTTTGCTGGCTCTTAAGAGAGGCTTCCTGAGTGTTAGTGAAAAAAAAAATCCTTGAAAGGGGTCCTGCTGCTAAACACTTAAATGATGTTCATGAGCAATGGGCAGCTGTGTTCTGCTTGGTGACAGTATGGCAATAAAATTCCCCAGAGTTGGGGTGCTGAAAATAGTTCCTGCCACTGCCTCTGCGATGAGGCTAAGCTCTCAGAATGAGCAGTTGGGTGGAACCAGCTTCCATAGTCAAGTGTTTACTCCTAACAATGCCTTACCAGACTAAAAGTGTGGTCAGAAAAAGATAATAACAGATTCAGACCAATAACAACAACAACAAAACCCCCCACCTCTAAATGGTTTATGGTGTATTTAAAAATATACACAGGTTTGGGAGAGGAAAAAAAAGAAATACAGAAAGTCCTTTCAAAAGGAGTAAAAACAAGTTTAGCCACATAAAGATGAAAATTACACAGAGTCTAGAAACTGTATGTTATTGTTTTGTTTCTGATTTTTTTAACTATAGAGGAAGTAGCAACAGTTGCTAAAAGATATTTAAGTATGAATGCTGCTAGATTAATCTAACCTATGTATTTTATAAATGCTTTGACCTTAAAATTAAAGCCGAAAGATATGTTACTTTAGAGAAGAGGTTTTGTTTTGATTTCCACATAAAATGAAAGGTTGTTGATTTATTCTGGGTTAAAGAAAATAAGAGTTGATCAAGGAAGACTCCTTACAAATCCTCAGATGGGAATGGATGGCCCAGATGACCCAACATTTTAGAGTACCTTTGTTGCCATTTTCTCTGAGCTCTGTATCCAGAACAGCTTCAAGGGGGCAGGCTAAGATGAGCCAGCTTCATAGAATATGCCACTCAGGACTTGACTATAATCCAGAATTTTCTCAGGATCCCCATAAAATTACTAGTGCCCTCACAGTTGAAAGTAGTCTAGAGAACTACACCCACCCACATTCCCCCCAAATAGATTATGGATATTTGTCTTTGTTTACAGCATTGGTTTATAAGCTGTTATAGACTAATGTTGAGGGAGAAAAAAACTATACAAAGTAGATAAGTGTTGGGATTCCTTTCCATTTTTTAAAAAAGAGTAATGCTGTGGAACTATACTTTTGTACACTGTAAATATTTGTAACTGTAAGTATTGTTTTAATTAAACATTGATTGGCCAGAAGCTAAACAGGAAGTAGAGGTTGGGTAATTAGACTAGAAGAATTTTTGGAATTGGAAGAGCAGAGTGGGAGACCCCTGCCAGACAGAGAGGAAAGAGGAGGAGAATGCTGCATGGAAAAAGATACCAAGCCACATGGATAAATGTGGATAAAATATATGGATTAAATTAAAGTATAAGAGTTAGATGGTAATATGCCCAAGCCATAGGCCAGCTTGTAATTAATATAAGCCTCTTTGTGTGTTTTATTTTGTGTGTGTGTGTGTGGGGGGGAAGAACTATGCAGCTGTGGGACTGTGGGTCCAGACCTTGGGGCTTGGTGGGACTGAGAAGCTTTGGACTACAAACACCTCTCTGATAAAAATTGGGCTAGGCACTATTGAACATAGAAGAATGTCATTGAGAATTATTTCATTTACATTTTGTTGCCACTCATGTTTGGTTCTATCCTCAGTCTCTGGGCTGTTATTGTATTTATGAATGAAAATAAAATATGTTGTGGTAGCTGTTAGCTAATTACATTGTTAAGGTGGAGAATATTCAGATACATAGACACAGTTCACTAAAAATACAGATATACTCAATATTGTCAAAAGATGTCTCAGGGCTAAAAGAGTCCATTTATTTCTTTTTAATAAGTGGGACTATCAATTTAGAGTAAATTAATATTTGTGTACTTAATAATCAGTATCATTTAATAATTAAATTAAATATCATTTAATAATAGGTCAATTCCCTATCTCACCAACTAGATCATTTGGCATGGAGTACTCTAGCTTGTTCTTTTGTTTAAGAGGTCTCTAGTACTAAAGAGATATTAGTAATATAGTACCAAGGATATACAACTCTCCCTAAAAGGACTTCTTCCTTAAGGGCAACTATTCAGTGGGAAAACCTGGGTGACTCCCTAGTTTAATGGTAAGTTGTGATGAATCTAAGAGAATTCACTACCTGCCTCTGCAGCCCTCCAAATCATCCTTGACCTCCTACCACACGGGCAACAAAATGATGCAGTACTTTGCCTTGGAATGCTAAGGTCCCCCGGAGTATTTTCTCTTCTTTACTATATTATAAAACATATATCACAGCATCTACTGCAGCAATGAATAAATCAATTATACTTTCCTTCAAAGAAAGCCTAAATAAGTATAAGATCTTTGCGTTATATACATATAATACATATATTATAACCTGCATTTGTAAATGCAGAAGATAATCTAAATCCATGTAAAAAGGGTAATTAGATCCTGTTTTAACAATTACCATGCTAATGCTATCAAGAATAGTTCATGTTTGTTAATGTGAGAGCTCCATCTGTATGCTTGATTCTACTCAAAATAATAGATACTCACGGGGAGCAAAGGAAGCAAAGAGAAGGGAAGGCTTGCTATACAATAAGAAGGCTGGTATGAGAAAATGTGTAGTGCAGGGAGCCTGATAGAAAAAAAAGTAGATGCAGACAGATGAGAAATCTGTAAGACACACTTTGAAAAACTAAAGGGTATATGATGCACAATGAGGGAAAAATTCACAGATAATATGTACAAGAATAATAGCTAATTTTACATGTTTAAAAAGGAACATGTTTAAACAGGAGCAGCATAACCTTTATAACTACAAAGACACAGAAGATCAACAGTATAAAAAATGAAATGTATAAGCACGATCATAAAAAGGAAACATTAATAAGACATTATAAGCAGAAAATACACAATAAAATGGAAACAAAATGTAGCTTCTATGGAAAAATTGGAGTAGAAGCTGCAATGTATAACATGTGTATTAGTTACTTTCCATTTCTGTGATGAAATACCATGATAAAGAGCAGCTTAAGGAATAATTTATTTTGATATATATGGTAATATTTTGTGTATCCTCTAAAAAGTAAAGCTTGTCTGAAGATCAGAGGACAGAACCAGCCACAGAGTTAGCCATAGAGGTCAGGCAGTGGTGGCACACACCTTTAATCTTAGCACTCTGGAGGCAGAGGCCTGTCTGAACATCTCTAGAGTTCAAGGATAGCCTGGACCATGGAAGATTAATCTAGTCCATAAGAGAAACAGAGCCAGGTAGTGGTAGCACATACCTTAAATCCCAGTACTTGGGATCTCATACTCTACAGACTGTGGGAAGCACATAGGCCTTCAATCTCAGCACTAGGAAGGTTGAGGTAGGAAGTGAAATGACTGGGTATAGAAAGAAAGATAATGGGGGAGGAGGCAGGAGGTCACCCTGCCCCCTTGTCTTCCCTTCTGACTGAGGACTCAGGGCATTCAGTCTGAGGATTTGTGGAGACAGGATCTCTACCTCTTTAGGCCTGAGGATTCAGTAGTGGTAAATTACTCTGATGATTTGTTCCTCTGTTTCTCTAATCTTATAGCATTTACCCCAATATCTGGCTCTGGGTTTTTATTATAAGACCAGTTAGGATTCATGCAACAGACATATGGTATCAGAGGGTTAGAAGTCCATGGTAGTAGAGAATGCATAGCAACAGGAGTGGGAAACTGAAACATTACATCTCAACTGTACACAGTAAGCAAAAAAAGAACAGGAAGCAAGATAAAACTATAAACCTCCACACCCTGCCCCTTGTTTCTTTTTATATATTTTCCTTGAGCTTGTTTTAGGGTGATAATGATGTCATTGTTTAGAACAATTCTTTTTTTAAAATGTCTTTTTAAAATGTCCATTTGATAATCTATCAATAATAGTGTGTAACTATTTTTTATCAAAATCTGATATCTTCTTCTGTAATCAAATGTTTATATTTGAAGCTGGTTTTCACCTTTTTGATGGTTTTTGTGTTTATCTTTTACTTTTCTCTTCATTAAAAAAGTCTTAAATACACTGTAATAGTTTCTCCTGATTTTTTTTTTTTTTGAGGCACGGTCTCACTATGTATCCAGCTCTATATATATTAAATTGGACTCAAAGTCACTGAGAACTGCCTTCTTAGCTTTGGGATTAAGGGCTTGACCCAACACATCTGGTTTTAATCTTGATTTTTTATTAGCATCTTTATGTTTTTTTTCTCACAATTCAAATAATCACAGATTTTTTTTCCTTTCAATGACTTTTCCTGGTGCATCTAAGAGTTGGCCAACATGGTGGTAAGAAATTATTTTTCAATTCCCACACATTACAGGATAACATGGAAAGGGTAGGCATAATGTGTTATTCAATGGTCAGTCAAATGCATGATTTAAAATTTGAGTGTGCCCTGAGTTCAACCTAGTCAATATAATGGTCTTATGAGTCATCACTCTTCTTTGTTGGTGCTTCCCAGTCCATTTATGAGATGCTGTATCCTGTATCTCATACCTCTTAGCAGAATAGTGATAGAGCCACTGAGAAGCCAGCTAGAAGATAACCGAAGCATCACTTCTCAAAGCAAATTGCTTAGGCAAATCAAACTCCACAGGAGAACAGTTATTATCATCAATTATATAACCATCATTCTCATGCTAATGTAATTATTGGTAAAAATCATTAGAAGTTTCCTGAATGGATGTTCGTTGCCAAGATGAGGCCCTACTTAGAATCATGATTGACTTTAAAATAATTACTTCATTTCTTTGAGCAAATGTATCCCATCTGTTATATAAAAAAGAACTTATAAAGGTATACAAAAATGAATTTACATCCATCTTCAAATGCGTGCATAAATTACTGAGATTCTTAATACAGCCAGGGTCCAATACAGTTTTAAATGTTCTTATAGCACCATATTGTAAGCAATTTTTAAATATTGCAGATCATCATAAACATATGGGTTTACTTCACATGAGTTGAATCAATTTTAGGGTCTGAGAACATCTAATCAAAGAGCATGCTCTAAGTGTCCAAATTGCTCTGTATTAAATATTGTCAGCCTAAGCACTCTCATGTTCCTAGTATGTGTATGTATGTGCTTGTGTGTGTGTAAAATATAAAGTGAATAGAATGAAAACTCCAACATGTAAAAAAATTGTCATTACAAATATTTAATTGGGTTGTGTCAAAGCTGACTGGTCATTTAAGGCTGTGGCTTTGTGGTTTTGATGTCAGCATTCCTGACATTTTTCTAGTGAACAAAGCCAATAACAGCAAACAGAAATAGTGGTTGTTAGCATGGAACATTTTAAATTTTAATTTTTGTATTTTTTCAAAATCATAATGATTTGATGTTTAATTCATGTTTCATTTTAGCTCATTAGTGTATGTTTGATTTATTTGGTCTATTTTTCTTTTTGTATCACATTTGTAATATGTTTCATTAATGTAAAATAAATTATTCAAGGACATCCGATACCAAGTTTTTTGGGGTATTAGTTTTCTGTGAAAACATTCTGAAATATTTTTAATTAGATACTGATTTTCTGTGTGAATGTATGAATATGTATATGGTGCAATTCTATGTAGTCATTTGGGTGCGTGTGTATGTGAGTACATGCATGCATATGTGTATATGCTGTGGAGGCCAGAGGATAACAACAGTGAGTGTTATACCACAGGGTAGTGTATCTTTGTGTTTTGAGACAGGGTCCCTCACCGACCTGAAGAGATACCTAAAGACCCATTTCTCTCTAATTCTTTATCATGGGTATTACGTACAAGATACTATTGAGTATGGCAGTACATGCCCTTAGTCCCAGAATGTGGGAAAAAGAAGCAGATAGATCTCTATGCATTCCAGCCTAGTCTACAGAACAAGTACTAGACCAGCTACAAAGGTGCCACTACACCCAGCTTTTTGGTGGGATCTAAAGGTATAGCTCATCTTCTCATGCTTCTGTGACAAACACTTTATTGACTGAGACATTTCCCTAGTTCCTTCATTAGGTCTTTAATATTGTTTATGGTGATTTTGGTTGTCAACTTGAATATATTTGAAATTAAGTAAAACCCCCATGGCTGGGCACACCTGTGAGGAATTTTTGCTTAAATAGTTCACTTTAAGTGGGAAGAACCACTTCTCATCTGGATTGTTGAGGTGGGAAGACTCATCTTTAACATGGGCTATGTCTTGATGGAAGCTGTTGTGAGAACATGGAAGAAAGAAGCTCTCTTTCTTTTCTTTCTTGCTTCCTCCTTGCTAGCAAGTCTATTCCTTCACTGACATTACAGCCCACTTCTTTGGACTTCTAAAGACTAGCTGAGACATCTACTCTCATGGGCTGAACAACTACTGGATTTTTGGACCTTCCATTCATAGGCAGCTATTATTGGGTTAGCTGGACAACAGCCTATAAAGCATTCTAATAAATCCCATAAGTGTATTCATTCTAAAAGTTCTGTTACTCTAAAGAACCCTAAATATTTCACATTTATTATATGATCACAATAATAACCTTAATGTTTGGTTCAGTAATTTTTTCCTAAACATAAGAAATATATCAAGGTGTTTCTTTCAATTTCAGTGAACCCCCATGCTAGAGCTCAAAAATGCAGTGACTCTCCTGATTTCTAGCCACATAGTTCCCACAATTTATGGCCACATTTAAAGTAACTTACATCAAAATTTTTTGTATTCATGCCTCCAATTTTTTAAATTTGATTTTTGCTTCTATTCCTGGGTTTCCTTCTGCCTGGCCTTAAACTGATTTTATAACCTGTATGAAGCAGTTATACTTTTACAAACCTATATCCCTTCAGCTCAAAGGCAGACAACCCAGAAGGACCTTTGAAGTGCACTATTACTAGAGAATATCTTTCCCACCAACACTTCTGAAGGACAAAGCATACTTCTGTCTGACACAGCTCCTCTCTTGACTCTAAATTTTCAATGCTGTGGCCAGCCATAGTGGAGTAAAAAGCAGACTTTGCGTGGAGGAGAGTGGTGGGTTAAGGAGATTCCTAAGAGATGTAGATATGATGAATGCAGAGTCTCCACCAATCTAGAGTTCTCGATCTTAAGGTGACATCACAGGGCTGGAACCCCATTGTTTCAGTGTGTTTCAGAAGAGCAGCTGGGACCAGGCTTTTTGACCATTCATCTAAATCTCTGTTTTCAATGCTGTACCACGTTCCCAGTTCATGTCCTAAAACACTTCAGTGTGCTTTTGCTTGCTAACAACATCAACTGATTTTTGAGTAATTTAATTTTAGAAAGCCCTTTTAAAATTACACTGAATAATTCATGAAATTGGGGAAGCAGGCTCTGAGCCAGATGCTTTGCTCTTTACCCCCAGGAACAAAAAAGACATCCGTTCTTAGTTAGGATGAATCAGTACAGTGGCCTGTCCTCTGCTCAAGGTGCCGCGTGGCCATATTGGTAACAAGTACCCACACTCTTAACAGGTCAGGAATTGGATGTACTGGTCAGGGGTCTTAGTAGACAACATCCCAGAAGGAGGAGCCACATTGCCAGGTAGTAATTTAGAGATGTGTTGTAAATGATTTCTGGCCTTGCACGAACAGGCCAGAAGTTTGGACTTGCCTGTGGCAGCTTTTATTTTTTAAAAATGACATAGATATGTATATTAATGTTATTTTGTTTGGTGTATATCTTAGGCACATTGTTAGCTGGCTTTTTTACTTTAATTCAACCCATTTCTATTAATCTATTTGGCCACATGGCCGTACCTTATTGGGCCCTTTATATCTTTCTTCTTTGTGGCAGGAAGGAGACTGTCTGACTCAGCACTCTCCATACTTGAAACTTAATTTCCCCACCTACTTCTATGGCATCTGACACAGGCCAAAACAGTTCCTTTATTTACAGCATACAGAAAAATTCTCACCACAGATATGGTTGATCTGGGAAAGCAGAGCTGAGAGTTGGCATTGAGAACAATAGCCATCCATCCACTCAACCTCTTCCTGAGGCAGTCTCTTTCTAGGAGGATCTTCAAAGTCTTCTCTTTCATCATAGTCATGCCTAGTATAATTTCTAAATGCCTCTACCCTGATCACAATATGTTTGCCCCCCCCCAGGTAGAATGCACATCAGTGGGGTTGTTTCTGGAAAAATTTGCACAAAGAAATTATCTAAGAGCAGGCAAATCTCACACTTATCTCTGGAGGGCAGGGTTTGTAGGGAACTTTTGTCAGTTTTTTTTTTTTCCTCAGTTGGTGAGTTTTTGAAGAGAAGGCTTAGGAAAGCTGGATCCAGAGCCTTTGATAGCAGGGGCAGGGGCTGTTTAAGGCTGTTGAGAAGAAGCATGGATCGGTGTTGGGGGGATTGAGCATAAATATGTAGTGGCCAGACAAATGACATTTTCAATCTTTCCCTCCTGAGCTCTGCTCTTCTTTCCATGAGACTGAAAAAAGAACAAAAGCATGGAGAGTGGAAACCACGTAAGAGCTGATCACAGGGCGGAGGCTGTAAGGAGAATGTAGTTTCCATTTGGTTCTGGGGTCCAGCAGGGAACAGGAAGGGAAAGCTCACCACCAGCATGGTCTTGGCATCTCCTCAGCCTGTGCTAGATTTGATTAGGTTTGAGAGACCTGTGACCCAGAATGAACATGTCACACAGCCCCTCTCCTGATATGTGGAAAGTAACCATGTGTGCCCCCAAGAAGGTCTGAACTGGGCGAGGCATGACATCTGTGGTAGAAGGCCACCCAAAGCGGTTGATGTGTAACTCTGACAGAAAATGCCACCTCCCTAGTTTTAAGAAAACACCTGAAAACAGGAATATAAAATTGAGTGGTGAGAATTAATAAGGCATTGCCTTGAGTTGTACTTAGAGTCAAATTATATTAGAGAGCTGGCTGGAAAAAATCCATCTTAGAGCTCACTTTTGGAAAGGTAATTTTTTTTACCTGCATATATTAATATATGCTATGTCATGAAAAATGCACTTTTTAAAGAGAGTTTTAGTCCCCGAGCCTCACTATCTCTGTAGTCCATTAAAAAAAAAAAAAAAAACTATAAAATGGAAGGAAAGAGAATGACCAAATGCTTGGATGCCAAAGGATCATGGAATTTGTGAACCTGCCAATATTTACAGCCATATTTCTCAGCATGAGATGCAAAAATATGCGATTTTCCTTTTCCTGTGTGAAGCAGAACGGTGCAGTTTTATACAGTGCCTTAGGATTTGGTACTATTGAAATCCAGAATAGAAACCTAAGCTTGAGAAGCTAAGTAGGAGGCAGCTGAGGAGAGCTCTAAATTGAAACAAGTGAGACAGCATTTATGCCTCTGGGGAATCTCATCTGCACTCTGAGCTGCACCCCCACCCTAACAAGCTTTGGAAGCATCCTCTGAAAAACCATAGTGGCTTTGTATTGCCTTAGCTGACAATTGGTTTGTTCAGGTCTCAAAGAGGTTTTAGCCATTGGAGGAGGAGATTAAATTCCAGGAGAGATGCAGCAACCCCCGTTCCTTTAAACATTTTGTAGGAACTAGTAGGTTTGCTGTGTTCCTGTGTGTTTTGTGCAGGCATCAATGCATGTATGCATGTTTTGTGTGTGTAGAGGTACATGGATATTTAATCCTGCAAATAATGTCTGAGGTCCTCCTGGGTTGCTCTCTACCTTTTATATGGAGATAGGATCTATCAATGAAACCAGAATTCACAGTCTGGTTAGTGGGTTTATGGAGGATGCTGAGAGGATACCCACTCTTTGTCTCCAACCCCTATAATTATAGACAGGCTGCCATGTCCAGCTGGGATACATGGGTGCTGGGATATTCACCCTTGTGTGGCAATGAGCCATCACCCATTGAGCCATCTACCCAGGAATTCTTTATGAATTTATAAAAAAAATTATTTTTCCTTTCTTTTCACGACATGAACTTACTCTGGGAATGTAGTGATTAAAAATGGAATCAATTTATATTTGTTATAAACCCATAAAATAAATCACATTCAAATTTTACTGGTCTCCTGTTTTATAATGATTCACCTATATAGTAATAACTTAAAAGTATAGCTTGCAATACTTTAAACTGAGTAAAACAACCTGAAGGCTTTCTCTCAGTAAATATGGTATGACTTATTATGAATATAAACATTACTGTCTGACTGAAAGGACCTTATGCAAACTTTTTCCACTGAGGCAGCCCACAGGGATCTGCTATCTCTGTAAGTTATTCCTTAGGATCTTTCCTGCTCTGGTGTCTGTCTGCTTGGTTTTTAACTCTTACGGGTCAGTGACTCTCTTGTTGCTGAACATGTTCTACTTCTGACTAATAGAGAGAATTAAAAAATACCTAAAAGTTATATATGTAATATTAAAGAAAAAAATCAGTAGTAGCAGAGGTAAACTATAAGAGAGAATATTCTGGGCTGATGAGGTGAGTTACTTGCAAAGTTCTTGCCATAAAAACGTAAGGACCTGAATTTTATCTTCCAGAATCCACATTAAAGAAGCCTGGCACAGTGATGTGTCCCTGTAGTCTTAGGGATGGGGAAGTGGAGAAAGAAGGGTCTCTGAGATTTGCTGGCCAGCCAGTCAAGCAGAATTAATGGGTCTCAAAGTTCAGCAAGAGATTTTGTCTTATAACGTGAGGTAGAGAGCATACACACACAAACACCTGCATACACATGTTCGCACACACACATGAACACATACACACATTGAGAAATCTTTGAGCTGTTAGATTGGGCCTTGTATAACATTTCTCCATAGTTCTATGTTTAAAATATCACAGATGTTCAGAAGTTCACTTAATTTTTTTATAGACACTGAATACACATTCAAACAAATGAACAGCAGAAAGCCACAGCCGCCTGCCTGCAGAGTCATATGCATACTTCATCGAAGCGTCTGTATTCAAACACTGTGCTTCCACATGGGAAGAAGATTGTGATCCATTTAGGGTCTCTAAACTGGAAGGTGAGGACCCCTCCTCCTCCTGCCCATTGTCCTGATGGCTCTGATCTCACTCAGAAGTGTGAGGGCTATGATTTCCTGCTTATCGGATTGAGTCGACAGGGAAAATACTCATCCACAGAGTGGAAGTCATAGGAGAACCTGTCTGGCCTTTTTCTTGCCAAAGCCAAGCTTGAGAAGGAAGCAACCTTGTCAATCCTGCAGGAGAAGGTAGAGGAGAAGTGGGAACTGAACTAGGTTCATGACTATAATCCCAGCACTTTGGAATCCAAGGTAGGAGATGGCTATGAGTATGTTTGAGGCTAGCCTGGACTATAGCAAATTAAATATATAAAGAGAGGGGGGAAGAAGAAGGAGGAGGAGGAAGAGTAGGAGGAGAAAATCATTAGCATTTTGGCTAGATCATGGAATGCAAGCAAAATTATATAGAGGCCTAGGGAGTTAGGGATACTCTGGACAACAGAGCATCTAGGAAGCAGGTTGCTTCATGAAGTGTCTGTTGGTAGAGCTCCCAGGATGCAGAGAGGCTGTAACAAGATCAGAATCAGAGGCTCAGTCAGAAGCAAAGTCATCTTAAGAATCACAAGTGCATTTTAGAGGTAACATAATTCAAGTGGAAACACTTTGTAAATTGAAGTACAAATGGAAGGTGCCATTATCACTAATATCATTACCATCACCATCCAACTCTGCACACTTGACAAGTCAATATTCTGGAAGAGAATAAAAACAAATAAGAACCTGATTTTTTTTTTCCTTTTTACACAGGGTCTGAGTCTGTAGCCATGGGTGGCCTGGAATTTCTTATGTAGGTTAGACTGGCTTTGAATTCACAGAGATTCCCCTGTCTCTGCCTCCTAAGTGCTGGGATTAAATGCAGTCACCATCATACCCTGCAGGAGATTCTTTACACAACAGTTTTGAAATTAAATATCAGCTTCAGATACTAGCAGAAGTAAAATAATTTAATGGATATGTATAAACTTGAAATTTAAAATATATCAAGTACATATTAAAAAAATTTATGTGAGTTCAGATTTCGGGCAATGTATTTGTTGACTTTACATGCTCAACGCTGAGAAAATGAGTATTTCTCTGAACAAGGTGGGAAGATATTATAGGTCATGAGAATTTTAGAATTTCTCAGAATTTTATGAAAATAAACTCTATGGCTTAGGTGAGAAATACCAAATCAGCAGACCACACAGAGATGTCTGTCTCCCTCACTGTCTTTTATGTATTAAGTCCTGAAACCCAGAAACTGAATTCTGTGAGATCAGAAATGAAATCTTTCTGAGGCTCATATTTTCTCCATCTCCCAGAACTGCGTTGAACCCAGTTTACAGGACTCAGAAAGCACTTGGTGACTATAAAATGCCAAGGTGGCCAGAGTACCAGTCAGTGTTGACAAAGGAAACAGACAATGGAAGAAATACAATATCCAGATCCAATAGGAAACAAAAGGCAATGTAAGATATGAGGGTGGGAGTGGGGTGAGAGCATAGTAAACTTAAAGAAAAAATATGATTTTTAAGCCTATTTTAAAGATCCGTCATGGAACTTTCTAGAATGAAATACAAAATAAGAATAGGCTGCAAAGTGCTTGATGTGGCAGTTGGGTGAGAAAGCTTATTCTGAAAGGGAGGAAGGTCAGTGAGGAGAAAAGCTGACATGGAGCAGGGTGGAAGAGGGAAGTGCTGTTCAAAATTTAGCTATTGGATTTCGTATTAGTTACTCTTCTCATTTTTGTGAAAAATCCTCAACAAGAGGCAATTAAACAGAAGACAGGCTAATTTAAGAAAGAACACAGTCATCATGGCGTGGAAGGCATGGCGGCAGGGGCTTGAGGCAGAGGGTCACGGTGTATCCTCTGTCAGGAAGCACCAAGAATACTGGTGTTCAACTTGCTCTTTCCTTTTTTCTTTAGTCTGTCAGGGCAGAATCCAAGTAGATGAGTAGTTCCATCTCTTTGAGGAGGTCAGCTAATAAACCTATCAATTCTGAGATGTTTTCAGGTAAAACTCTGAAATGGAGGGAAGTCTGAATTCATCAGTAATGTTTTAAATTTCCCTTCCTGTTTAATTTTGTATAGATGTATTTTAACAAGGTGTGTGTGTGTGTGTGTGTGTGTGTGTGTGTGTGTGTGTGTGTATTTAGGAATGGGAGATGGATCTTCCCAGCTCAACTAAACATCACTGGGGAACTCTTCCCAGATACAAGTAGAACTATGTTTGTCTAGTGACTCTAACGTGTGTCAATTTAACAATCAATATAATTTATCAGACATCCAAACTGGCCCTGTAGATGGAAGGATTGAGGAGAGCCAGGGAGTACACAGTGATCTGTATATGCTAAGACCCTAGTATGGAATTCTCTCTATCTTAGTCATGGCTGAAGCCTCAATGGAGGACAAAGTGGAAGTGCTGATCCCTATTCTTAATGTTTTGGAGTACAGTTCTTTATAGGAATTAAAAGAGAAATGGTGGTGAGCACAAAACCTGTAGATATTTAGGAGACAGAGAAAACTGTACACCAGACTTGTTTGGAAGATAATTTTTGGAGAATCAGATGAGTGCTATGAAATTCTTTGCCTCGGGTAAACTAGAAAATTTATGTGTGTAGTCCTCCCATCAAGCAGAGATAAGTAGGTATTAAAGAAGCCAAGGGAGAACTTAAAAAACAGTTGATGAGGTCTAGAGGCAAAAGATTGTCATTGGCTAGCCATCTGGGTCCTGTGTGAAGTTAGAGCTGAATATGGACAGCATCATAGGTCAGGGGTTCTGATTTGTCTAAGAGGATTGTCTGGGGAGGTAACAGAGCAGACACTCAGTTCTTTTGAAAAGCACTTTTCTCCTCAACCCTACTTCATGCTGTCATTTTCTTCAGTGAACTCCCTCTCTTTCAAAATAGCCTGTTCCTCTCTGTGTCCACATCAACTGCCCACCATAGCTCTTCTCGGCTTATTTCTTTTTGTCTCGTTCTGCTTATGAAACTCTGCCCCCTACTTAATCCATCTGGAGAAGAAATAAGAAAGTCCAGAGAGGAAGATGGAGGAAGCAGAGACGATTCTCCTGAAGGATCTGCAGAAGTGATTCTTGAATATGCTAAAAAATAGATTATGTGACTTTAAGATCTGTCTAATTTATCTCCTGATGGGATCCCATGAGGATAAGGCTTAGGGAATTATCTGTACTTACCTTCAAGTGCTAGATCTCACTTTATGAGATAAGAATTATCTCAAACAACATAGTAAAACTCAAGTATTCATTATATAATGTCATCATAAACTCTTAATGGTCCCCATGAATGCTTTTGAAAATAATTTGGCTCGCTCTTCGCTCTTAATTGTGAATCGTGCTGTGAAATAAAGCCATGTAGCTAAATTTTTAACAAAGCTTTCTCCTTGACACCCAAGGTCTACTTTAAATTAAAATTACTCCATATTTAGAGCAGCATCTTATTACAACTGATCCAATGCAATGACCTTCGAGTTGTTTTTCCCCAATGAAATGCATTATGCTTATGCAATCTCTTCTTCATTGACACTATTGATCTCATCAACCTTAATAAAACAGAAAATTGAGAAGATATCAAGGGCAAAACATAAAGATATAAATATAAATATAAATATAAACTCTGGTTGCATCTCAGCATATCTAAATCACCATAGAATCCTTCTTGGAGTCATGATGGAAGCAAATGGTAGAACATGAAGAAAGGACCCAAAACAAAACAAAAACATGTAAGATAGTAGTCAGCTATCTGAGGTGTCTCCTCCTTATTCTGTTGCCTTGGCAACAGTTCAGGCAAAACCTATCATTTCAGGCCTATTTTGAAAACACATTTCCTGAACCCGGTAAGTGTGACAAGCACAACAGGCTGTTCATTTGCTGAGCATGACAGTTCTGACAGGAGTTATACATTTCTCCCTGATGACAGAGGCCATGGAGTACCTGAGCAATGAGAGCCATGATAATCTCAGTGCACATGGGGAACCTCTCACCAAATATATTTTGAGTCCTATTATGTCCTGAGTACAATTCTAAGTTCCAAGAGAAGGTCCAATAGGTATCCGACATGACTTTCACACTTCAAAAGACTGTAAACTAATCCACAAGTCCAAAACACACTCAAGGGTAAAGGACAATATTAAACATACGGGCAGTCAGAAATCAAGCAATTCAACATTAATGTAAAGACTCAGTTGACACACTCCATAGGTTTCCCTGCTCTTTCTTCCTATACATATGTATTTGCATTTGATTTTAAATGCTTCTATATGATATCCATAAACTATCAGACCCATGTATTTATATACTCTAAATTTTTGTTATAAATGTGCATTACATGAGCCTGACATCTAATGATATATTCATTTTTCATTATGTTACTTTTTCTGTGTAAAATCTAATTAATGCATCTGTACTAGCATCTATGAGGTGAGACTAAAATCTATTATATTAGATCAGGTGTTTTTACAAGTTGTAATATCCTGAGCTGGGAGAGAGAGAGTGAAATGCACAGAGATAAACTTAAACCCCAGCTTGCTCTTGGGTATAATTTTTACCTTCACTGTGTTCCAGTCTATAATGCCTGATATATATTAGCCAATGATTTTTGTACCTGATTGTAGTGCACTGGGCTTTGTCGTATGTTGTTTATGACTGAACTCTTTTGTAATACAGTGATTTTATAATGCTTAGGCAGTGCAGTACTCTGTTTCTAAAACATTTTGATCATCCTTTTATCCCATTGTTTTGCATTTCTAGACTTCATTGGTTTCTTCTGATGGTCTCAATCACATTTACCACCTGCACTGATATTGTAAAACTGATCTGGTTTTGTCTATGTGTGCAATAGTTCCAAGTAATTATGGCTCAGCTATTTGTGTAATGAGATATTTAGCAAATATGTCTTGATGATGATTGTTTCCATCTTTAAATCAATCAAGTCATTATGCTGGGAGCACTGTCTTAGAGAACCTGTGGGATCTAAGTTTATTTTAAAAGGAACATATTGCAGAATATCTATTATCATCAAAAAAAAAAGACTTGAAATTTTCTACAGTCACAAGACAAAATATTACCTGGTAAAGAAAACACTGGCCAAGTTTCAGCCGTAATTTTATTTGGTCTTGGTGTCAAAAGGAATGAATACTGAAGTCTTTTTTGTTATCTTATCACATATATTTTCATAGAGAAAGAGTCTCACTAGTTTATGTAACAGATTAAGGGTTCTGCATCTGCAATTAAGGAAGCTTCTCTTACTTTATATTTCCTGCTTTGTAGCTTCTCATTTTAGCTGTTGATTGAGTTTAAATTGTGGCATCATTGGAGAGAAATAGTCAAGTACTAAAAGAGTGTGACATGTACTGCTTCCAAAAAGAATTACTTTCAATGTCTCAACATCCTTTTATGAAATGAGCAGTGGGAGAAGAGAGACACCAGTTGGACTTGCCACGGCAAATAAAAAAGTTTCATATACTGATGGCCTCTGGCAGGGGTGTGGGTGAGGAAAGACTTGTTTTCTTTAAGGGTCTGGCCACAGGGAGTTTAATTATGCTCCAGTAAGTAAATGAGCAGCATGAATGGGCAGTTTTGTAAATGGGGAGATCATAAGAGTGGGTATGAATCTGAGAGGTCTGAAAACTGAGTTTGATGGGGTGCATGATATAAAATCACCAAATAAATATATATATATAAATAAAAGATAAAAATGAAAAGAATCAGAAATACATTTACAAATACAACCAAAAGCTTAGATACTGACAAAAATAAAAGAGTTGACCTCATTATACCAATGTTTATAAGATACAAGGCAATAAAAATTCTCCCTTTCATAAAATGTTAAAAAAAAAAAAGGTTTCAGCAAATCACCCTTTTCCCTCTTATCCATTCTACTCAACTTATCTAACCACAGCTTCTTGTCTTCCTTCTGGTTCTTATGACAGAGACACATTAATGATAGCTCACCATTAGCCTTTAGCAGCCTCATTGTCTAGGTGATACAAGGCCAGTGGTGGCCCTGTCCAGGCACTGTCTACTACTAACATTCATTTATTCTTCTTCTCAAACATCTTACACACCCATAATTTTTCACTACTACTCACAATTACTACCATGTCTCAAACTTTAGCTGCAATGATTTTTAACCATCCTAATAGGATGACACCTTAACCACATCTGTTTTACAGCAGGTGTTTCATCAAATTAGCCAATGTGCTTGGCTGTTGTTTCACATGAGATTTTTTTTTAATTTAAATTGTTTTTGCCCATACTCACCACTGCTCCCCCTCCCTCCCTCCTTCCAAGTCCTCCTCCACCTTCTCCCACCTCATCCCCCGAGTCAATTTGGTAGGGCATATCCAGTTGAGGTAAGACCAAGTCCCTCCCCCCAGTATCAAGGCTGAGTAAGGTGTTCCCCTGTGTAGGAAGAAACTCTGGTCTTACTTCAGCAGGCTCCACAAACTGCCAACACTGTTTGACTGTTATCTGTATTTGGAGGGTCTAGTTCCATTCAATTAAGCTTCCCCAGCTGTCATTTCAGAGTCATTGAGTTCATCTGTCTCTGTCGATCTCCTCATCATAATTCTGATCCATTTGCTCATATAATGTCTCCTCCCTCTCTTCAGCTGGACTGGGAGCTCGACCCAGTGCTAAGCTATGGATCACTGAATTGGTTCCAATCAGTTTCTGGATGAATGGTCATGTCTATTTTTCTGGGTCTGTGTTACCTCAATCAGGATGATACTCTTCAGATCCACCCATTCTTCTGAAAATTTCAGAATGCCATTTTTTTTTCTGCTGAGCAATACTCCATTGTGTAAATGTACATTTTAAAAAACTCTTCAGTTGAGAGGTATGTAGGTTGTTTCCAGCTTCTGGCTGTTACAAATAATGCTGCCATGAACATAGTTGAGTTAATGTCCTTGGGGTAAGAATGTACATGTTTTGTACCCAATAGTAGTATTGCTAGATCATTGGGTAGATTGCTTCACTATTTTCTGAGGAACTGTCATACTAATTTCCAAAGTGGATATACGAGTTTACACTCCCACAAGCAATGAAGGAGTGTTCCCCTTGTTCTGCATCCCCTCCAGCATTGATCTTAACCATTCTGACAGGTCTAAGATGGTATCTCAGAGTTGTTTTGATTTGTATTTTTCTGATGGCTAAGGATGTAGAACAATTCTTTTAGTGTCTTTCAGCCATTTGAAATTCTTTTGTTGAGAATTCCCTATTTAGCTCTGTACCCCAATTTTTAATTGTATTATTTATTGTTTATTTGGACCTTTAGTTTCTTGAGTTCTCTATATATTTTAGAGATCAGTCCTCTGTCAGTTATAGGGTTGGTGAAGATCTTTTCCCATTCTTTAGGCTGTCTTTTGTCTTATTGACAGTGTCCTTTGCCTTACATAAGTTTCTCAGTTTTAGGAGTTTCCATTTATTATTTGTTGTTCTTAGTGTCTGTACTACTTGTGTTATATTTAGGAAGTCGTCACATGTGCCAATGTGTTCAATGGTATTTCCCACTTTTTTTCCCTATACAGTTCAGTGTAACTGGTTTTATGTTGAAGTTTTTTTGTGGATTGATGGAATCAAATGAATCAAACATTAATTCATATACTTATGAGGACCTGCTTTTGACAAAGAGGCCAAAAGTACACAATGGAAAACAGATAGCATCTTCAACAAATGGTTCTGGCATAAGTGGAGAGTGGCATGTAAAAGAATGCAAATAGATCCATATCTATCACCCTGCCAAAACTCAAGTCCAAGTGGATCAAAATCTCATATGAGATTTAACATACACACTCACCCCCTGAGCTCAACCTCAAATCTGCTACTACAATGTTTAGAAATATTAGCTGGGTTCCTTTCTTTGCTCTGTTTTCTAAGAAGTTCTTGTTTTGTGTCTTGGTCTATCTCCATAGTCACAAACTTTTGATCCTTCAGTTCCTATATTCAGTGATGCTTTATAATCTCTGTCTACTTTCACATCCCCAGCCTTCCTAAATCTCTCCTTTGGTACCAGAAGATCATTTCTTAGTAAACTTTATTTGGATTCCTAGTATTACTATAGTTTTGTTTTTGTTTTTGTTTTTTTTGGCTTTCATTACCCACACCTTTGCAGACTGAACTTTTGTACCACACCAGGATGTGTCTGGTGATCAAAAGAATAGCATAAGTGATACTTTGTGCCTCTTTGACTCGACCATTTATAAAATACATTGCAGTATCAACATTGTCCTCTCTGGACATGGTTGAATATATATCATAAAGGCATCCATGAAGCACAATGGAGGGATCAACATGGATTATCTAAAATCAACTTGAAGCTGTATGAGCTCCCAATATTGGATCTTCTAACTAATCAAGCTAAGACGAACACCCCCCTGACTCAGAACTGTCTATCCAGACCACTTTCAAAATCTTGACCACAGAAATTTGAATAGACAATAAATAGTAGTCACTATTTTAAGCTACAAACTTTGGGAGTAGGGTGATTTTTTAAAAAATATAATAAATGATAATATATTATAATTGTATAATAAAAGTATACAATTTGCCTTCCTAACTATAGTGCAAAATCTGTAGGCATGGAATATTTGATAGGTATTTTAGAATCCAGGCAACACTATAGCGATTTTTCAACACCGCAGCATACTTACATTGTGCCTTTAAAATGTAGAAAAGGAATCATTTCCTGAATTCATCCTAAGGTGTTTTACACTTGTGTTACCTTGCTACACTGTCACACACACAAAGGTACTTATGGAGATAGTTTTGAAGATATAAAACATCGTACTTTAGCCGCAAAGTAAAAAGTCAATATTTTTTTCTTTTCATTATTTTACACCCTAGGGTTTTAAGTGAGTCAATGGCTGTGAGGGGATTTAACAAGCTGTAGAGTGCTCTGTGGACACAGGGTATTATGGCTTATACCAGTTTGTTTCCTATAGAATGTTTTAAAGGAGAAGAACATCTCTACTGTAGAACTTCCCTTGATTAGCTGAAATAAGAGGGCTGAGAAGTGAAACAGACATCTAATTGTAATATGAATATCCTTTGAAACTCGAAAAATGGGCAAATTAAAGAAATGTGTGGTATCAAGACTTGCTGTGGTCTGAATGCCCTGTCCTCCAATACATTTAACTGCTGAATTCTTACCCAGAGGTGATGGTATTAAGAAGTGTGGCCTTGGGTGTGAATATATTATACAGATTCTCCCCTCATCAAAAAAGTCAGTACTCCTTTCCATGATGATAATGGACTGAACCTCTGAAACTGTAAGCCAGCCCCCTCAACTAAATGTTTTCCTCATAAGGGTTGCTTTGGTCATGATGCCTCTTCACAGCAATAAAAACCCTAACCAAAGCAGTGCCCTTAAGTTTGTGGTTGTATTTGTTAGGTCCTTTCTGGCCATCTACCACAAGAAGACAGAGGATATAAATAGAGGAATCATCTATGAAGCAGACATTGGGATCACAGGCATCTTAACCTTTGAGTCTTGAGACTCCAGAACTATGAGAAATAATTTTCTGTTTTTTTTATAAATCTCACTGTTGTTATTAGGTGTCTTGCAGATGTCCTTTTAAAGTTGTATTAAACAAGGTCTCTAAAGTGAAAAGATGGCCCAAGTGTGTAATTCAGGAGAATCTAGAAGGTCAAAGAAAGCAAAAGAGGAGAAAATAGGTAATGAAACCCAGTGAAGTAAATCATTGGATTGGATTGGACTTTGGTAGAGAATTAGCCAAGTGGTTTTAACTTACCTTGGAAAAAACAGCAAAAATCAGTTCTCTCTGTGTGTGTATATGTGTGTGTATATTAGTGTGAGTATGTGTGTGTATTTGTGTGCATGAGTACATGTATGTGTTTGTGTATGTGTGTTTGTGTGTGTGTATGTATGTGTTTGTGTATGTGTGTGTATATTAGTGTGTGTATGTGTGTGTATTTGTGTGCGTGAGTACATGTGTGTGTTTGTGTATGTGTGTTTGTGTGTGTGTATGTATGTGTTGGTGTATGTGTGTGTATATTAGTGTGTATGTGTGTGTATTTGTGTGCATGAGTACATGTGTGTATGTGTTTGTGTATGTGTGTTTGTGTGTGTATGTATGTGTTTGTGTATGTGTGTGTATATTAGTGTGTGTATGTGTGTGTATTTGTGTGCGTGAGTACATGTGTGTATGTGTTTGTGTATGTATGTTTGTGTGTGTGTTTACTCCAGAAGCCAATCTCAAATGTCCACCTCATTTACTGTGCACAATACTTTTTGAGACTGTCTTTCACTTATCGTGGAGCTCTCTGACTTCCTGATTGGCTAGTATGAGATCAAAATTCAGAGCTAGTAAGGGTTCTGTTTGCAGTTTAAACAGTGTTAAACCCTTGCAAATTAAGGTTTCTATTTGTAACTGAGAATAAGTTTCTGTTCCTTAGGTCAGATGTAAACTGCTTACAACCCCCTTCACATGCTGTGTATTCTTGCCCCTTTCCTTCCCTTCATTGTCTTTTTCTACCAATGTGTAACAGCCAGCTCTCTCACCCCTTCGAATGCTTTATCTCTCCTACAAAAGGGACTTCGCAAGGCCATAGGGGCTTTCTCTACCCTGACTTAGGGTGAGACAGCTGGCTGGCTGGCTGGTTTTGAATGCATCCCAAAATACAGCTTGCTTTAATTGGACAATTGTGGGTTTGGTCTGTTCTTGTGACTCTCAGATTTAGCTCTAGACTGATCACCCTGTAAACCCCAAGGATAATCCCACCTCCACCATAGGCCCCAGCATCAAGCCTAAAGGTGTGCTATACTGCTTTCAACGCAGATGCTGAAGATTTAAACGCAAGCCCTTGCTTGCTCTGCTATAGAGACTGCTTCTCCTAGATTGAACATGCCTTCCTGGACAGCTGTATATAACAGCCTTGCCTACATGTTCAGCTGTATGCAATAAACACACTGAGTTTTTGGGTTGTTTTGGCTTCTGTATTAAAAGGCCCAGTCCACTTTTGGTGTCTTTGTGTTCTTTTTGTCAATGCCTCCTGTATCCCAACTCCAGTCACATCAATCCCTGGAGCTATGTAAGATGTAGAAGCTATCTTATGCTACTGTCATTTAAACTGTCAAGGGAAAACTTCCTAGCCAGTAAAGCTGACATCATTCTTTCTGGATCCACTTACAACTTTTTGAGAAGAGAACAGTATAATTTAGAGTAGTTTTACTAGCTTTGGTCCATGATATGAATAAAGGTTTATATTTTAATAGCTAGCATAACTCTCAAACATCTTTTCTATTTGAGCCATACAATTAATTTAGGGTTATAAAAGAAAGTGATTTTTAGACTCATAAACTGAACAAAAAGCTGCTAAATGGCATTTTAGTTGAGTTTCTGCAGTACTTCTCCAATTTTAAATAGTGGTTATCAGCTTCCCTATTAGAGAAAGGCTATGCTTTTCTCATGCTTTGCAGAATTTGCAGTAAATATGCATTTTTGATGTGACCTTAACTTGGCTTTATTATGTCAATGTGATAAGATAATTCCATAAAATACTTCACAATTGCATGATTGAATTTAGAGATGTTCCAGGATTATTTAAGTCCCAACAGGTGTCTCTTAGTTACATGCCCAGTGATCATAGTTTTCCTTAGGCAGGTTCTTCCCCTAATTTAGTGTAAATGCCTTAGATTGTTTAAATTAAACCAAACCTTTTAAATCATTGTAGTGCATGTTAGTGGTCTTTATGCACTGTGACTGGAATTTATGAGTGTGATTTCATCAGAAACACATCTCTGTAACAAGTCTGCATCTGATTAAGAGATCACCACCAAAGATGGCAGTTAGTGAAGCAGACAAGATTTCACGTTCAGTGTCTGCACACTCTGCATCACCCACTCCCCTTCTTGGCACTCATCTTTGTAGCCAGAAATTTCTGACTCTTCTGGGCCTGTGGTCTGGAGGAATCTTACCAGTAGCCTGGAGTCCCACTGCTACTTATAAAATAATTACACAAAGGCTTATATTAATTACCAACTGTTTGGCTTATGGCTCAGGTTCATTACTGGCTAGCTCTTACAACTTAACCCATTTCTAATTGATTTGTGTATTGCCATGTGGCTCATGTCTTACCTGTGGGTTTTTTTTTTTTCATCTTGCTTCCGTGGACAACAGCTTGCAGCATATCCACTCTCCTTCTCTTTTATCTATGCTTGAATTTCCCACCTGCCTCCAAGCTGGCTTGCCATAGGCAAAGCAGTTTCTTTATTAACCAATGGTATTCACAGCATTCAGAAAGACATCCCACATCACATCTCCTCTGCTCCTTGGACTAATAGTTAAATCTCAAGGCTTCAGTTTTACAAATAACTTCTCCTAACCCAGTGGTCCTTAACCTGAGTAGGTAGCAAATTCTCCCAAAGGACTCCTTAAAGTGCATCCACTCCTGAGGTTCCTGATTCAGATATCTGGAATGTTGTTAGGATTCTTTTCTAGCCTCTGAAGCCAAGCCCTGTCCTGAGTTCTGATGTCAAGCCCCATTTAAGAAGAACTCCCACTGCCCAACTCTTTCTTGTTTCTTCCCTCCAGGGAAAGCTCTCAATTCCTTCCCCCTCCCTCCCTTTCTCTTCTCTTTTTTTCCTCTCTTCCCTTCTCCCTCTCTCTGTGTCTTTATAATAATAAAGTCTCTCTATATAGAAGTGGTCTAAATTTCTCCTGCTGTGCTGCCTCCCACTGCACCTCCCACCACAGTGGGCATGAGGTCTCTATTCTACAGCCATGCCAGTCACGCAGGTAAAGTGTGTATCAGATCAGATCAAACATGATCAAAACAAATGTGGACTTGCATTCTAGTCACTTCCCCAGTGATGCTGAAGCTGTTGGCAGATCTCCACTCTAGCATCATTATTCTCACCACCATCAAGAAGTTTTTAAGCCTTAAGCCACTGCCAGATTAAGATCATTGCCAAGGTCATCCTCCTGTGACATTCCATTTCTTTCAAAAATCTACTGTTGTGAATAATGCTGCAACATACACAGATGTGTGAGTGCCTCTGTGATATGTGAGTTTGAGTCCTTTGAGGGTAGGTAGAGACCATCATGTAAAGCAAAATAAGCCAGGAACACAAGTATTAGATAGTGTTTTTATTTATGGATCATAGACTGTATATAGATACATACAATCACACATACACATACAGTGAGAGGGAGAGAGAGAGAGAGAGAGAGAGAGAGAGAGAGAGAGAGAGAGAGAGAGAGAAAAGAAATGAGGGGCAATGAAGGAGGTTAACAACTGGAGGAAGTTAGGTGAAGAAGGAGAGGCTATGATGATGCCTGACAATGGTCAGAATAAATGACAAACTTGAAATTTTCTTATGAAACCCAGTACTTCATAAACATATGTGCCAATATTAAAGAAATCCAATTAAAAATGTCTGAATAGGTGTCTTTATTTCTGCTTTATGTATTCATATCACCTGCCTGCCTATTACATCTTTAGTATTTTCTAATTTGTTATTGCAGGAAGAAAGTATAGTCAGAGAAAGCAATTCTATGTGTGTTTGCTAAAACATTTTATTAAATATTAGTCTTACTGCCATCTTCATGCATGACATCTGCCTCCTTAAGAGTCATAATGAAACCATAATGAACAATGCAACTTTAGTCACAGAGATCTCTGTCTCAATCACTGTCATCAAAACTACAGGTTTAACATTATATTAATTAATGTATATGAATAAAGAGGACTTAAAAGCTTCAGATATGTGTTTTAGGTGATGAGAAATGTGCAAGTTTATTTTGCTCCAGCTACTTTTCTCATGAAGAAGCCAGAAGCCAATGACCTTAGTTCATTTAAAGACTGATCAAATTGAAAAACAAACAAACAAACAAACAAGCTTTAGTTGTTTCGTAAGCAGCGGCTTTAATTATGGTAACACTTTCAGTTACTGTTTTTGAAGTCATTTCAGGATAAACAAGTTCTACCTTAATAATCTGGAAAAAAAGAAAATTATTTGTGTATCTGCCAATGTTATAAAGATATACATACTCAAATAGGACTTTATACACATGGTTATAGATGTGTGTGTCCGGTGGTATTTCATTCATTAAATACTTTTTACTAAGGGTTTCCCTAAGCAACTATTGCTTATAAGTAGTTGATTCCTGTTGATAGTGAAGAAATAATTAGATTAAGGAAGAGCCAGATAGGAACAATCATACAACATAAAGTAAAATAAAAATTTATAAAAATACTGGTTTTCTGGTGTGGGGTGGCTTTTTAACAGTTTGCAGGATGATGATTTTTGACCCAGAAACTTCAATCTAGTAATTCTGTCATGCGATGATACCCTCAGGTTTAGCATTTAAACTCACCAAATTCTTTAGGGGAGAGTCTAAAAATTCATTCTGATTCTTGATCTCTGAAATTAAAGAAATAATTTCTGGGCATTTCTACTGCTATCTTTTTTAAGAACCAGAAAATGAGAATCCAAAGGGATTTTGAATGAATGTTTTGCAATTTCTCAGGGGACCAGGCCACAGCCATCTCTGCTTCTGGCACCAATCTCATTCTCTTTCAATTTTACATTTAACTCTAGGGTCTCATTCTCACACTCATAATCCTTGATAGAAAGCTTTGCCTTGGGATCAAAGGACTATCTGGTAATTACATGATGCAACCAGAAGCCACAGCAGACAAACAGATGCACAGTTGAGGTTAGGAAAAAAAGGACTCACAGAATATGGGCCATAGCACTGACACCAATCCACTGTGCTGGCTGTTAGTGAGTCACACACTGCATTTAAAAACAGAGACATGATGGTATAACTTGACCAATTATGCATGAAAATTCAAAGCCAGCATCTTCTTAAGCCTAGCATTACTAACATTGTTAATAGTTTCTCTATTCATAGCAGTTACAATCCAATTAAAATGGCCATCAGAGCAGAGCCAAGCTGCATTAAACAACTTCAATTAATGCCATATTTAATTTGGAAGTACAACGGAAAATGTTCTGTATAGCACCCCTGTAAATCTTCATTCAGCTTGTGGATTTTATACATTGTATTTGCATTTTCAAAGAAAGGCTAGGCTTAATCTGCTTATACTCCAAAACATGTCCTCTAGTTTCTTTATGTCTTTAACATTCAACTCATCATTTTAAACCAGCTTCTGCAGCCATTTTTCATGAAAGTATGAGGAAAAGAGACTTAGATTTAGTGATGGAACATTCAAAGAGAATTACAAACTATTAGGGAATCTCAGGTAAATATGCCTTTTAAGAGGCAAAAGATGAAGTTATATTTCAATTATTGTTTAGTTTATCAATGCTGCTCAATCTATTTTATTACATAACATAGAGTCAGAAGGTAGAAAGATGTGGTGATAATATTTTAAGAATCTATTTGAAATCTATTAATGAATGCAGTACAATCACTTTAGTGCTCTCCAGGCATTAATATAGGTTGTGATTAGATTTTTTATGCTATCAACCCCTGTTCTGACCTTCAGCTATTAAAAATTCAAGCATGCATGTATACACAGCTAAAGGAACACTTTATATATAAAATAAAAGTAAGTGTATAAAAATCTATTTGTTGTGGCAGGAAGGATAAGTGGTTAAGAACTCTGGGTTCTCTTATAGAAGAGAGGTTCCCAGCACCTATATGGTAGCTCAAAACTGTCTATAAGTTCTGACACCCTTTTCTGGCCTCTGTGAGCATTGCCCACATGTGGTGCTCACACACATATGCAAACAAAATACTAATGCATATGAAAATAAACACATTTTTTAAAATGTAGCTTAAAATCGATATTTTAAAAAAAGGTGACAAAACCAAAATCATTTAAAATGTGCAAAATCATATTAAAATATGTGCAAATGTAAGCATTTTCACACAAGTGAATGAGATAAAGATAATTTCATAATTATTATACAATTTTTGTACTGAAATCTATATCATATTAGGTTTGGCAAACATTACAGATATTTCCGAATTCTGCACACAACAATGCAGCTCTGGAGACTGCCTGAAGTTATGCATGCCCATAGCCTTCTCTTGGAAGTTACACTTCCAGCTTTGTATGTACAAATAGCTTGAACATGTATGAAGTATAGATTTAAGTCTTTATAAAGCCTTTTATAGACATTTTTATATTTTGACCTAAGGTTGACCTTCATCTATTTTAGACAAAGTCTTAATTGGCTCCTCTACAATCTCTTGCTCTTGTCTGAACTAAAATATTTTTCCATACTGTTTGAGAATAATTGTAACATGGTCTTCCCCAGATCTTTATACAATGTGTGCTTTCAGAAAACAACAAGCTAATTCTGTTGGATGGAGTGCTTGGGAGGCAGTCAGGTTTATTGATATAGACTTGTCCATAGAAATCAAGAGAGTTGGATTTAATTTGACCTGGATTATCTCCTACAGAGCAGTGCTTGTTTTGTGAGGCTTCTTTAAGACTCAAATTTGTTGCTGGGTATTTGGTCAGACTGTGAACCCTGAGATTGCCTTGCTTACTGGAAAAACTTGTTTCTACCTATGGTGTGGCTCAGCCTTAGCACACATCTTTAATCCAAAAGCTTTCTGCTTGAATATTGTAAACGAGATTAAATAAAGTCATCCATAGATCAAGAGGTGGAGTAAGTGACCAGGTGACAGGAAGTAAATTTAGAATTATTTTTTTAAAAAAAAGAGTACAGGGGAGTCAGGGGAATGGACAGAGGCAATAGAGAGGAGGGACATTTGGGTTTGATGAGGCTTGTTAAGAGAAAGAGTTTTTCTAGGATATCTATGAAAGAGAAAACTTTCCCTGCCTCTCTGAGCTAGCAGATTCTCACCCCCAGTATCTGGCTCCAGAGCCTTTATTCTTAAAATCAAATGATAGAGATCCTATTAAAAAAACAACACATATTAGCCCACAGTTTGGGTAGGTATTGCTGGGGAAGTGTTAAAATGTTGAAAGTTTATAAATGCTGTAATTTTGTGCCTACTACATGTTGAACATAAAAGAATATAGTTTGTGTCACAGAAGGCATAACTAAAATAAAGCAGAAAGTCCTTAAAACTTTTTTATGTTTACTTTGTGTATGTGTGTGTGTATCTGTATCTGTGTCTGTGTGTGTGTGTATATCTGTATCTGTGTGTGTGTGTATCTGTGTGTGTGTATCTGTGTCTGTGTGTGTGTGTATCTGTGTCTGTGTGTGTGTATATGTGTGTGTGTGTATCTGTGTCTGTGTATGTAACTGTGTCTGTGTGTGTGTATCTGTGTCTGTGTGTGTGTATCTGTGTCTGTGTGTGTGTATCTGTGTCTGTGTGTGTGTATCTGTGTGTGTGTATCTCTGTGTGTATCTATGTGTGTATGTGTATCTCTGTGTGTGTGTGTGTGTGTGTGTGTGTGTGTGTGTGTGTGTGTACTCATAGGCATGCATATGGATGTCAGAGGACAACACGTGGTTGCTGGTTCTCTGCTTTCCAACGTGGACTTCTGGGAATTCAGCTCATCAGACGTGAAAGCAAAACCTCCACTTACTGAGCTATCTCTTGAGACCCCAAATTCTTATTGTTCCTTTAAAGGTTGCATTCAACATGGGAAGAAATAGGGCAAGAACACAGCTTTGTGCTTACCTGAGAATAAAAGCCAGTCTTTCAGAGCTATCTCCTGACAATTTTGGCAACAGAGTGCTGGCTTCAGACAGTAGAGATGCTGAGCTTCTGAAGAAATGAGTTTATTGAAAGAGCTGCCCTGAATTTGTTGTGAGTGATGATATGGGTTGTGTAGGTACAGCAGAGGTATACTGTGGTAGGTTGAAGCAAGAAAAAGCTTTGCAAAACCAAAAGAAATCTTTGCAAGTTGTTACTAAAGTCACAGAAGCTATCTAGGTATTTCTCTAGAAATATTCCTCATTGCTATGTCATGTTAAAAAAAATAAATAAGTAAACTTGTAACAAAGGAGAGCTTCATTTGGAAAATGGGGTTTTTGAAGTCCTCAGTATGACAGATCCTGTTTGCAACCACATGCAGGCCCACGTAGGTGATGTCAGATGTACAAGAACCTCTGGTGGGTTTTACCAGGGCCTTATGATAGTTCTTATCTCAGAGTTATGAGCATTAGATTCCTTTCTTTATGTTCCTTCCCCATTTCCAACTCAACTCCAGATATAATAGAACTGTGATTTAATATTAATAAGCTCTACAAGAGCATCAGCTTGGATCTGCAAAGTTTAGGCAACAAATAACACTTTCCATAATCTGTCTCTCCATAATCTTTACCAATTTACAAAAGCTAATTCAGAGAGTCAACATAGCAGGGATAGCTGTCCATATTAGACTTTCTTTTGTCTTTAAAATAAATGTTGTGTGTATAGATGGCTTGCCTGCATGTATTCCTGTGCACTATCTATGTTCCTGGTGCCTACTGAGGGCAGAAGAAGACATCAAGTACCCTAGAACTGGAGTTACATACAGTTGTGAGTCAGCATTCGGGTACTGGGAATAGAAGCCCGGTCTTCTGGGAGATCAGCCAGTGCTCTAAACCACTGCACCATCTCTCCAGCTGCATATTTTATTAATTGCACAATTTTAAAAGCAAAGATAAAGTTGAACATGCATTTCTAACTGTTATCCAGATGACATAGAGGCTAGGCAGGACAAAAGAGAAGGAAAGGAGCATCTTCTCAGGCACCATTTAAGATACCAGTATATCATCTTCCTCAGAGACAAGAAACATGACATTAATACCCCAAAGACAAGGAATTAAAAATTCTTTGAATGTATTTTGAGCATCACAGTTGAAGATTCTCCTAACTGGCTATAATTCATTTTCAAGTACTAATCATCCATGGATAGATTAAAAAGAAACCAGTCTCACTCTTTCAACAAGTGATAAAGACAATATGCTGCCTGTAACTAATGTGGAGGATAAAAATGAAGTGGGCAGGGGCTGTGGATTCAAGATCTTAGGGAATATGGGCTTGTATCAAAGATGTGGAGAGCTGGGATGTTGCAGGTCTGAAATCAAGTTATCCTTGGCTTTCCTTAGGTTTAAGATCCTTCCTAGGCTTCCTCTGGGATTATTAGGCCAATCCCTTTGCAATAGACAAATGGTGCCCTAGCTTCCATTGATGCAAAGAGGAAGAATATGGCCAGATAACATCGGAGGGCAACAGCAGGAAAGTTGGCCTTTGAGAATCCTTGACATAAAAGCTTTGCCATGACCCGCTTCTCTGATGCCCCATCCATGAATTTTTAGAATACCTTCATTTATGCCTACTGTAACATGATATTTAAGGCAACCCAAATCTTTGTTCTCAGGCTGTATTCACTCATATTTGGCTCCAAAATAAATGAAATCTTATTAAGATGAGAGCTGTTTTTTTCTTTAATGGGTTTAACTGGCCAAAGAGCTGGTGGGTAAACTGTAAATGCCATTAGCTATTCCTCCTTAATCCAATGCTACCAAAACTAAAACACAAACTGACAATAAATACTAACAGCTTTCCTTCTTAGGCAGAATGCTAAAGAATGCCAGTGAAAATGAATACAGTTAGTTACCATTCCATCAAGTCTTACACACATCTGAGATCTGAGTGACACATTGTATCCCATGGCTGACCACAAGTTAAACCAAGTGATATTAAAGTTAAATATTTTCTCACTAGGTGGCCCAAAAGAGCCAAGTGCTGCTGCTTTTACATCATGTCACTATGAAGGAGGGCAGTTTTGCACCCTGTCAATGGAAAGTATAAGAAACAAAGACCCTATCCTGTCTTTACTTTATTAAAAAATGTAGTTTTCAATCCCCCTTCTTTACCTCCCTCCCTCCGTCCCTGCTCACCTAAGCCCCATGTTCATTCAGTTATCTACAGAGTTCCGCTGGTAATCCTCATGGTTTTACTGATTTCCCACTTACTATCAGCCTTTATTTTCTTCCCCTTTCCATCTCTCTCCTCCACGCACCTACTGCCAGACCCAGCTGCCTGTGCTACTTTCTCAACCTGTGATAACCTCATCCTAGATTTCCTTTTTGAGTTTGTTTTTAAATTCTTTTATCTATGAGACTGAGAACTTGCAAAGAGGACTCTGTACCCTCAGTGACAAAACCACCAAATCAAAACCTAGAATATACCTGTGCTTCCCTTCATGCTCAGGCTAGTCAAAGCCTCAGTCTGAAACAAAGCCACCCTGCAGGCATCTCTCATCATCTATAGTCTGCTCTGCTCCTCTGTCTGCCTTTACCAGACTCAACACTTGTTTCCAGAAACAAACTTCTGTGATTCTTATATTTTTGGTTGTGAGCCTAGCCTTTAATGGCTGAGCCATCTCTCCAGCCCAACTTCTGTGATTCTTAATTTGCATTTCACAGACTACAGTGTACTGTTTTCTTGTGACTGAGAAAGACCCGGAGACAGACCCAGAGCTGATGCCTAGAGATCTTTGATAGTGGTGATGAGATTCTGTGGAGCAATGTGGCTTCGATCCCTTCATGGAGGGGACCTCCGGACCTCTGTTAGACAGTCTGGGGAAGCTTAGTGTTCCTTTTATTGTGACTGAGATACAGGCAGTATGAGAAAAAGGAGGTAATTTTATTGAGAATACTATTTATTATGTATTATAATTTAGTAATGATAAAAGGCAGTCTAGTGGTTTGAAAGAAAATGACCCCCAAATCTCACAGGGAGTGGCATTGTTAGGAAGTGTGGCCTTGCTGGAATGGGTGTGGCCTTATTGGATGTAATGTGTCACTGTGTGAGCAGGCTTTGCCATCTCATTAGTGGAAGCTGCTTCTAAGGTGGTTCAGTCTCCTTCTGCTGCCTCTGGATCAAGATGCTGAACTCTCACATCCTCCAGCACCATGTCTGCCTGGATACTGCCATGCTTCCTGCCATGATAACAATGGACTAAGCCTCTGAAACTATAAGCCAGCCCCAATTAAATGTTTTCCTTTAGAAGAATTGCTGTGGTCATGGTGTCTCTTTATAGCAAAAAAAAAAAAAAAAACCTAAGACAGAAGTTGGTTCCAGGGACTTGGGTATTTCTGTGATAAACCTTACTATGCTTTTGTTTGAGAAATGTAGACTTTGGATTAGGAAAAGCAGGAACATGGAAGACAGTAGTGCTGCGGGTGATTTGAACTGTGGATGCCTAGCTTAAGAGGTTCAGAGGGAAGAATATTAGTGTGTGGTCTAGAGTCTGTTCTTGTGATATTTCATTTGGGTGAAGAATGTGGCTGCTTTTTGCTTGTCCCCTAAAATATCTGCTTAAGCCTGCACCAAGAAGCCGACAGCCAGTATCAAACTTAATGGAGAAAAACTCAAAGCAATCCCACTAAAGTCAGGAACTAGACAAGGATGTCCTCTTTCCCCTTATCTATTCAATATAGTTTTCGAAGTTTTAGCTAAAGCAATAAGGGAACAAAAAGAGATTAAGGGGATACAAATTGGAAAAGAAGAAGTGAAGCTATCTCTATTTGCAGATGATATGATTGTATACATAAGTGACCCACAAAATTCTTCCAAGGAACTGCTCCAGCTGATAAAAACAGCCTGGTACTGGCATAAAAACAGACTTGTGGACCAATGGAATAGAATTGAGGATCCAGACATTAAACCAAAAACCTATGAACACCTGATTTTTGACAAAGAGGCCCAAAACATTCAATGGAAAAAAGATAGTATATTTAACAAATGGTGTTGGCATAACTGGAAAGAAGTGTGTAGAAAAATGCAAATAGATCCGAGCTTGTCACCCTGCACAAAACTCAAATCCAAGTGGATCAAAGACCTCAACTTAACCCCAACCACTTTGAACTTGATAGAAAAGAAAGTGGGAAATACACTTCTACAAATTGGCACAGGCCACCACTTCCTAAATATAACACCAGTGGCACAGGCACTAAGACCAACAATCAATAAGTGGGATCTCCTGAAGCTGGGAAGCTT